>CAJNDT010000959.1:0-109184 GCA_905221615.1 Symbiodinium sp. CCMP2592 | reverse complement strand
GGTTACCCTGATGCTTCCTACAGGAACAATGATGACAAATCATCTCAGAGAGCACATGTTATTTTCCTTGCTGAAGATCGAAATCCAAAGCTAAAGGGAATGAAACAATCAGCAGCAGCTGCTTCTTCCAAGAAGAACGATTTCTCTGAATCCTCTATTAAGGAAACTTCCTCGAGAGGTAGCCTGGTGGATTATGAGTCTCACAAGATTACGACAACCACAATGTCCACAACAGTGGCAGAGCTTAACGCACTGATGCGTTGCTTTGGTACTTGCCCGTTCCTCAAGGGACTTTGGGCAGATCTCTCATCAGAGACCGTACCCATACATATCAGAACAGATGCGAACAATCTTGTGACAACAGCAGGCACGACACACCTTCCAGAGCAGAAGGAAACTCACCACCTCATTCAGATGCTTCGTAAGGAATCAAACTCTGGATCTTTAGATGACCTAGCTCATGTAAGCTCGAAGTACTGCCTAGCTGATGCATTAACAAAGCACTCGGCGCAACCTGATGAGCTTATCAAGGCTCTGGAAACAGGCAATTTACCAGAAACAGACATTCATCCACCCTTCCGTGAACTTCTTCAGCATAAAGCTTTCACTGTTCGGTGGATCATAGACAATCTCAAGAATGCCGCCACAGCGGTAGCCTTCCTTGGAATTGATGTCTCAACAGAGATTTACCGATTATTTTACTGCCAAGGAACATGGTGGTAGTCTCGTTTGCTGGTAGCACAACCATGTGCTGGATTTTCTATTTAGACTGTTTTTCGTCTAAAAGAAAATTTGTGTCTGCGAGCTGCGTTTTCATTAAGATCGGACATGTTCATGAGAATTATATGTATCATCCGCAGCCGCTTTCAGCCTCGAGCCTTACAGCAATCAGCCTTTCGGGCTAACCAAGCTTTCCTGATCCTGTTTGGTCATTGTGCCGTAATGAGCACACGATCAAACTTCCGTAGCCGTGATGGACACGCCCTACCCAGGGCAGTGCAGGCGTACCATGAGCGACATCCACACATGGATAGCTCGTAACCCGAGTCTCGTCGGGAAGCATCACGTCGAAACACCGAACACGGTGGACACCGAATTCACAAACGTGAGAAAAATCATGAGCCTCAATTCATTATCATGAATCACCAACAGGTGTTCAATCCGCATCCAAGAGATCTTGCTCAATTGATCTCACGATATGGCCATGCGAGTAGAGCAAGGCTCACTCTAAACTCCAGACATGGAGTCAGGCTCTACGAAGGAGTCCTTCAAGGACCATGGGACAACAGTCCCCTTGTATACTGGGATAACAATGGCGGTAATCACGCTCGTGATCCACACCAGTTCTGTACGATGCTTGCACATCACCTTCAGACAGGCCTCCCACCGGAGGTAGAACAATGTGTGAGCCTTGATGGATCCGGAGAATATGACTATTCCTCCTCAGTGCCAAAACTGGCAGATGTAACAGGTCTCTCACAAGAGATGTGCTTCCACATTCTTTCCAAGACCAACAGAGTCGGAAGGTGGTTGGCACACTCAACAAGACACCTTCAGAACCAGCGCCCAGATCTCTTTGCTGGCCAACACAATTATCTTCTGGACATGTTCAAGTTGGACGATGCAGAGCTCGCACAGTATACACCACAAGAGATCGCGCTTGGTGTCCTCCTCAACACTAAGTCTAGGTTTGTGGTCACCATGGTTTATAACAAAGATGGCAAGGCCGAAACCACAGATGCCGCCGTCAACATCCCACCGGATGCAAATGTGTTGACCATGAGCAAGATTTTCCTTTCGGCAGTGGGAGGACATGGTTCACGACGAACTCTACCAAGAGCTGAAGAACCAGATCCTGAAGAAGAGAGACCAAGGTCACACATGACCATCTCAGACTTCATGGCAACGGGGAGCAATCCTGTGCAGTCCAATGCACAGCGTCTCTCCACTAACGCGCCAAGGCCCGTCGGCATGGAGGATTTTGTTCGACAGAACAACCCTTGTTACATCATGCATGCCACGGACCGACAGGCACTATCCTCAATCCTGAGGCACGGTCTGGTACCATCAAACCTCCTAGCGCAGGTGGTCACAGCACCAGATTTCCAAGCGCTTGTGAATGAAAACAGTCGTTCCAACAGGGACACTGTTCAGTTCTCAACGCTAAACCTGGCGAATCCTAATCCGACCATGTTGCGTGCCAACAAGGCACTGCTTCTGGTCTTCGATGAAAATAACGTAGTAAACGAAGTCACAAACCTGTGGCAGTCGCAAGTAGGGATGTTTGCTACACCAGATGTAGTGCATGCCCGTACTCTTAGCGCCGTATTCGCACCCTCTGAAACACTCTGGGTATCATCGCAATACGATGAGCTCAAGAGCATCGGACCATGGTGGGCAGACCATTGCTCCGAACAGATGCAGTCAGCGACTTACGAGTCGAAGAAATGGTGCGCAAATTACGGCCGAGAAATCGAATCGGCACTTCGAAAAGTGGCAAGGCGAAATCTGCCACCAGAGCCTCCCAAGGCTAGATCTTCTCACAAGAAGTCTTTTTCTCTGCCAAAGACAGAGGCTGACACAGCTCCAAACCGGGAGCAAACCGCTTCTGCAGGTGAGGTACCTCCGAAAACGGAGACTACTGCAAAGGAGATCCATCCGAGATCCAAGCTCGCCCGGCAGGCCGAGGCTGACAAGGATCCGGACAGTCTTATGGGACAGCTCTGGAACTCCGACGCCACCAGAAGCGCCACCGAAGTTCTTAAGATAACGACAGGTCACAAACCTCCAGAACCTGTTCAGGATACTTCCGCCAACGTAGTTCCTCCCAAGGAAGAAGCTTCTGGAACAGAGACGGAACCTGAGGAACCGGATCCTAACCAGGATCGTGACGAAGAATCAGACGATGAGTCGGCATCAAGCGAAAAGAGCTCAAAATCTTCGTCATCCTCAGAACTCAGAGTTGATGTTAATCCGTCTCACAAGACGAACTCTGCACCTGCAGCGTCGGAGGAGAAGAAAGAATCTCCCACGGAAGAGATCACAGAGAAACTTAAGAAGGGCAAACTTGACCAACCAAAGCCTGAAGCAGAATATGTTCAGAGTTCAGACGAAGAGCCACAGAAACCAAAATCTCCTAAAAAGGAGAAGGAGAAATTCCTAGTTCTCTTCGATCCTGAAACAGAAAGTTATTATCGAGTCAACCGAAGCAAGCTCAACCCCGAATACGAGGAACCTGCTGATGAGGAAGATCTCGTAAGAGAACATGAGCGCATCAGCGCTCGACTTCGAGAAAATCGCAAGCACCGAATCTCGAAGTCATCGTCTAACCCGGCTATGCAACAGGAAATGCAAGAGAGAATCTGGGTTAGTCGATGGAATCGAAAAATCCGAAGTCCACTCATGATCAAGGATTGTGAGGCTCCTGACGAAGAGGAGTGGGACAGACCCAGAGATTCGGCATCTTCCTCCTCTGCACCTCCTACCAAGGAGAGATTTGTAGGAGTACGCAGGACAGCCATGAGTCTTAACCAAAGGATACGGCTGATGACACGACCAGATAATCCTCTCTGCGATCTTTGCAATCAGCCTACAGGCTATTTCTGCTATTCCTGTGGTACGATTGTATGTGCAGACTGTCGACTTACCCCACAGGGTAAACATCAGATGTGCGAGTGCGTCTTGCCAATCGATTGCCTCGAGACCTCTAAGGTGTCAGCAGGAATGACATCAGAAGAGCGTCAGTTTTTATACGAGGCCATCCTCACACCTGAGGACGTAGATTTGGCAGTCCAGAAAATCAACATGTATTGTGACCACGCAAGAAATCTGTTCATGAGAGACCATCCAGGCGTAGATCCGTGTAGCTTTGATGATATTAGGAATAATCCTCCTAATACTTACGCCAGCTCCACAGAGGCTCCAACCCTGGAGGAATACAAGAGCATTAACAAGAGTCACATCAATATCAAGGACTCCAGAACAAGCCACCCGGCGTCTTTTCTCTCTCTTACTGGCTACGAAGACAAACTGGTGCTCGACGCACATTACGAGATAGTTCGTAATAGGATGGCCGGTGTTAACGAAAAGAGAGAACACATAGAGGGCTCAAACCCAGACAGCGTATCACTAAGCATAGTGGTATGCAACTGGGGAAATATGGATCGAGCGCCGGTGCCAGCAGGGAATCCCAAAAAGAAACTCAAACCTGAGAAGGGATTCGATTACCACCCTCTTATTGACATGTGCTTCAACAATTCAGCACATATTACCCTCGTACTCGAGGCAGGAGTACTTGCGTCAAAGTATTCGATCGCAACCATGCGACAACATGAATACAGAGGGATGCTAATCCATTCTCCTCCCAAGGAGCCTGAGGCACCCTCAATGTATATTGGAGTCAAGGGTGACCCAACAACAGACATCTCTCTCGTCCACCACTTTTACCGTCACCGAACAATGAAGCCTAAGGCTGGTGGTCCCAAGAAGCGACTGTGGGCATG
Organism: Symbiodinium sp. CCMP2592; assembly: GCA_905221615.1. NCBI lineage: Eukaryota > Dinophyceae > Suessiales > Symbiodiniaceae > Symbiodinium > Symbiodinium sp. CCMP2592. The sequence continues at coordinate 104,682 of CAJNDT010000959.1, read as the reverse complement.
CCACTGTGCGGTATGCCGCCTCACCTTTGGGTACCACAGTACCATCAAGGAGGCAAAAGAATGGGTCCACCCATATTCCGGCCAGAGGATGACGAGAGATGAGTTCATGAAGATTATCGGATATGACCCTCTCAAGGGTAAAAATCCTGACAAGGGTGGACCCACTGATGGCTCTTACCTCTCACCAGAGGCGTGTCTGACAATGTCGGACCTCGACCCTGCGCCGGTTCTCTGTGAATGGAACGGCCATGTCGAGGGTGATGAGCCACCAGAGGAAGACTTTGAGTCATACGCAGAGATCTTCTCACAAGAAGCATCAAACGATCTTGACGAGATGTGGTGTACAAAAGGGACAAGGTCATCACCATCGCGATCGTCCATTTCAACTCATACATGACTCATAAGGAAGAACAGAGGCGCGAACTGGTGAACGCGTTCCTCAACGAGGTTCTCCCTTTTAAACCGGATGTAATTGCGGGGGATCTCAATAATATTGCGTCGAGGCTCACCTTAAAAGGTGGAGACGTTCACCCGCGAAACGGTTTGTTTTCTCTATACCTGGAGAAGAAACTTGCAGCATTCAACAGAATGGCAGGAAGGCACTCACAAGTGCGACACCTTTGCTTGAACAACTCTGACCAGCACAGACTGGCACGTGCAGATCGTCTACCGCCGGAACCGGCGAAGAAAGTTGCTGACCTCGACTGTATCAACAGTTATATCCTTGACTGGAGCAAAACGCCGCACACGGCGTCACCTAGTCCAAGAGATGCTACACCTGCCGCCGAAAGAACATACTGGGAACGAATCTCAGATATGTGGCAGGACATGAACAAAAACAGGGATATCGATATCCGTCTGTTTGTCTCAGTCAAGCAGTACTATTCAACTTTTTCTAACCTTGACCTGTGGTTGAGTCCCTCTGACAAAGATTGGCACAGCCCTTTGGGCTTCACGATACAACCAATCCTTACAAAAGGGAAACACAACCGGTCAGATGCCCAGGTTCAGAAGATCGCTAACAAGCGACAGGCTTACAAGCAGCGTAATGCTGAATACTGGGATTACAAAGACTCATTTGTGTATTCATCCGGCAACAGCTGGTACGACAGACAGCAACCACAAGGTAGCTATCACAGATATGGAAGATTCTGGGAAAGGCCAAGGCCTGAACGTCCCAGCGAGCCTGAAGGCCCTCCTCCAAGAAGGAGCCAGGCATCATCGTCCTCTTCACAACAAGATCTACCAAGATCAAGGTCCAGACCTCAAAGAACCAATATTGTTGACAAGCTCAACATGTCTTTAGAGGAACTGGACACACTTGAGGAACAACAAGAAGAAGAACACTCTCCAACAAAGAGTGATATTGAAGAGCACGAACGAGAAACATCAAACCTGATGTCTGCTCAAAGAGATGAAGACGAACAAGAGGACGAATCCTCCAGCCGGAGAAGAAGAAGGAAGGCATCACGCCCACCGTCTGCTCCGAGCGGCAAGGCACTCAGAACAGCTGCCACAGCAGCGGGGTTGTCGGGCTGGTTCGGACACCGTAATCAAGGCGGTGCAAACGCAGAGTCTATCAAGACTGATGAACCTTCACTTCCCAACTCACTAACCAGTGAGCAAGACTTCTCCGTCTTCAGCATCGCGTGGAATGTGTTTCTGCTGCTAATGGGCCTACACTGGATGTGGAAGCAGTTCACCAGGGCTCCCATCAGATGTATGGACCGCCAACAATCAAATGCAAAAGCAGCAGCGAAACGACCACCACCATTTCTCGAACCCGAGGATGAACCACAGACGCGTGAACCTTTAGGACCCAACAGGGTCAATTCTGGAGAAACAACGGATTTGCGACCTGTGTGGCACACTTCCCGAAGCGAAGTCTACCATCTTTCAGACAGCTGTTACCAGCTCAAGCAAGCAAAAGATGTTTCAAAGAAGGTGCTGTGTAAAACCTGCCTCCAGGCAGTACAAGTTGCGGAGATTCGCAGGAACGATCCTTTTCAAAGAGGTGATACACGATCACGTGGCACCGAAAGGGACATTGAACGGTTTCAGACCTATGACGATGCAAGTACTACTCCTCATATGAGGCAATTATTCAGTGATGCAATGCATTCACAAATGGCCGAAGAAGCCATGCAGATTACCTATACATCAATCCCGAAGGGATCCTCGGCAAAAGCCAGAGGTACATCTGCACTCGCAAGTGCCTCATCGTCGTCAGTGCCCAAGGCAATGCCACCAGTGCCTAACAAGGCAAACATGTCACCTCCACCTAAGTCTCCTCCGCCAAAGGCGAAAGGAACAGTACCTTCAGATCCTCCGAGACCAAAAGGTCCTACCAGAAGAGGAGGTCAAAATCGGCGCATTCAACGAAAAGCAGCTAGAGAAGCCCATAACAGTGGACTCTGCAACCATGCAGACGCTGCACTTGGCGAAGCCAATCAAGGCCAGGCCATTAACACTATGTGCCGAAACATGGCAGTAAGACACGTCAGCTCTATCGATGCAACTGTAGAAGCAGCCGAGCAGTTTACGCAACGCGTGCAACAGCATGTAGAAACATACGATGAAGAGGATCCGTGGAGCACGGAGTTTCTACCAGTCGTGGAAGTCCTATTCAGGAACTTGAGCAGCGACGAAACAACTGTCATATATGACAATCATACGGCAACTATGCCTATTCAGAAATATCTCGACCTCCTCAGAATCGCACAATCATTGCGAAACTCTATCCAGAGAGACAAGGAGGAAAGAAAGGATCATCTTGACACCATTCAAGATACTCTATCCAGAGTGGAAATCCTTCTAACAGCACTGAAGGACTCAAAAACAGTCTTCAATCAATTGGTCCATTCCTCACTAGAGATAGAGCGAAGACATAAAAACCTCAAAAATGTCCTTGAGACACTTTTTGACGACCAAAGCTCTGAGGAAGACCAGTCAGAATCTGACCATGAAGAAGTCCTAACTCCTTCTGCAGCACAGTACTGGAACAGCCTTCATGCCCACGCCTTATCTCCTTCAGGAGATGAAAGTGAAAGATCATGGGCGTCCTCGGACGGACAGCTTGAAAGAAGAAGGGCCGAACGGGCAAAGGCTAAGCAGCCACAACCGGCTAAAGCCGAGGCAACTCCAATCAGCTCACAAGCTGCACCAAAGGCCGAGCCAAAGGCGACTACATCCAACCATGGATATGGAACTGCAGACGCCGCCTTCACCAGGGCTGAGAACAGATTACTCGGAATCTTTTCAAGTTCCGAAGAAGATCACTCAGACCCGGATGAACCACATCCGAACGTCTATGCTCGAGCCTATGATCCAAACCTGGATCCGAATCTGAGATAAGAAAATTCTCAGAGTTTCACAACAGTGACTCACAAAGCTCTAACAAGAGCACAATGAAGGGCTGCATAATTCGGTAGAAGAACATTACCAGACCTGATCTTGTACAGATGATCTCTCTGACCAACATGCATGAGTGTGTGCAAAAGGAGTGACCTCAACAGTGTACCTCAGTGCTATACCTAGCATAAACAATATGCTGTTTTTATCATGAGTCCAAAACTCCGCAACTGTGACAGTGGGCATAATAGTATATGTGTGAATGTGCGGCCATGCTTCCGATAAAAGAAAATTAGTGTCTGTTTGATTCCGTAAACCTCTAAAGGGGTAGCTCTAACAGGTACCTACAGCAATGGCTGCATGCTCATACATATACATTCCGCTGCCCATTGGCTCACAGTGATTTTTACCATATTGAGACAAGACAAGCTCTCCTTGCGTAGCAAGACAAAACAACTACTGTCCGTGTGCAGGGCGCTGCCCTTTGATCCTTAGGGAATAAACTGGTCATACACCTCCTAACAAGGAGCATTTCCTTGTGGGTGTATCGGCACACCCCCTCCCTCCCCCCCTCCCCCCTCCCCCCCCCCCACTCCCCCCCGCGTGCCTCCTGGCTTGGCCCTTGCCTTCCATCGCCGTCCGCGGCCGCATGACCAGCAAAAGAGCAGCAAGGCCGGAAGATGGCGCTCGCACAATCGACGCTTACCCGTTTCGAGGTTGGGGTTGAGAGGCCCGCCTAGCATGCTGTATACAACATCCACTACCGCCTCGCCCTGCCGCTACAGAGCCGAGGCGGGCGGCGTAGCGTTAAAATTAGTATATTTAAGATTTCTGAAAAAATAGATGGATACAAGTCCGAAGAGTTTCCTCATAATACCAAATTCTCTAAATCATTGTTTTCAATATTCTTCGGGGTCCTCGTTGTTGTGAAACATCTTGCTTGCGTGAGGCAGTGCGAGGGTCACTGCTCCAGCGCCAGGGCCAAGACCTGCTTTCGAGGTCATTCGATTTAGGGTTTTTAGTTTTTTGTGGGTTTAGGGGTTAGGGGGGCTTGTGGGGAATATCCAAACGTTTAAGAACTTGTGGGGAACATCCAAGCAATATGTAGGAACTACGAAGTGGTTAAAACTAGGTATTCTGACCTCAAAAGTATGCAGGGTTTGGCATGTTAGCGGGTTAGTTTTTCGGGTCAACTTTGTGGTCTGTACTCTTCCTACGTAGAGATTCCGATTGAATGCAATGGTAGTGGCTGTTCTAATGCATTGCAAGGACTGCGGTGAGGAATACTGGAAAGACATGGCTCAGAATAAATAACCCGGACATGAGATACGAACTTGCTCCAAACAGCTCTGACTCTCTGTTACCTGACTTGGCCTGAGTGAGGCAATACATCTGGCTTGAGCACTCCTGCAGGCTATTTAACCCTTGAACCCTACATGACATAAACACTCTAAACGCTGAAACCCTAAGTTCGAAAAACCCTCAGTGTGGACTGAAGGCATAGAGCCATGACGCTGTGGTTTGGGTCTCAGGGTCTCAAACCCGCAACCCCAGGATACAGGGTTCGATGGTGTGGGGTCCGTGGCATCGTTCGGCTGTTAGGGGCTTTGAAAAACCCTGCGAGTACGACCCCTCACCCAAAAAACACGAAATTCCCACATGTGCACCCTTGCGCCCGGGTGTGAGGCCCGGAAAAAACCTGTGTTTTCTAAGCTCTGCAAACCCTCACACCTTTTATGTTTTCCCTATAAACCGTGAACTCAAAAACCTCCCCCCCCCCCCCCCCCAACGGCCTTAAACCTACCAGTGAAGCACCCCTTACAGAACTCTTGAAAAACTCTTGCGGAACCACACAGAACCCAAACCCTAAACCCAGAACCGCAGCGCCTTGATACACTTGCCGAACTTGTCGCGCTCTGCGATGCTCTGGAACCGGAAACTTGGCAGTCGATGTGGGAGTTTCCGAAAATAGGGGACCCTAACATAGTAGTTATTATAAGGACCCGTAGATAAGGTACCCCCCAAATTTTCGGAAACTCCCATGTCTTCAACGTTCTGAACTACAGGGGCCTTCATGGATGCGCCCTAATTGTCTTTATGACCTCGTTTCCCAAAGTCCCAGCTGTCGCATGACGAAAGACGTAAGCTTGCAGTAACGGCTTCATGATACAGTGATGTACTGCTCTAACGATACCGCACTGCAAAGTGGAAGGATCATTACGCAAAGTTGCGGACTCGAGCTGATCTTATGGGCACCCCAAGCCCCAATCACGTTCACCTCGTCTCCCTGTTCCGAAATCCTGAACCCGACCTCCAAACCACAAAGCGTCAAGAAGGGGCCCGAAGAAGGAAGGAGCCTGGATGCAGGTCTTCTTGCGGTGTACACACCTTCCTGCTTCTATGCTGCTTGTGACATATCAGCCGCAAGGGAAACCCCCTAAACCCTACACTGCAAACCGTCTGAGGAGCGGACGAAATACACTCACCCGACTTTAAGCAAAGCGTGTTGCAGAGCTGATCCTGGAGAGCGCTTACCGATGCTAAGGCTTGAGAAGGCATGGGGTATAGGGTAAAGAATGGTTTTGGGGTTTAGGACGTCAGGGTTGTCGAAACCCCCTAAGCCACTACACCCCATGTTTGCAAACTCCCTGTCTAGGCGACCCTGGTGTTGATGCCCATGTAAAACCAGTGCCAGATGCTCGGGTGAGGGGTTCGTGTCTTTGTGGCTTCCGGTGCGGGGCTTAGGGCTTGGCAACTTTGCATGTTTTTCGAGCTCCGGGGTGTGGATTTGCAAGGGGATCTAATCAGAAGTTTTGGGATTTAGGGTTTAAGGTTTAACTATTCCGAGCCCTGTGTTAAACCCTTGCCCTAAAACCTTAAATCCAGAGCCTGAAGCCCTAGAGCCCGAACACTTAAACCCTCGAAGCCTCCAGAACTAAACCCCACCTTAACCCTGAATAACCTACCTTTTTATGGAGGGTTCCTTATTATGATTTCCTTATATAAGTCCTCAAAAAGGTAGGTTATTCCGGGTTAAGGTAAACCCTAAAGCCACAGCGAAGCCAAGGCCAAGGATCCAGTTTGACTGGGCCCTGGTTGTCATTGAGAGCTCCCGGACGCACGTCTTTGATGTTCCTGGCACGAGGATTCGGGCTTGTAGGCTGTTTAGCAGCATAGCAGCTACATACAGCTTGGGGCGTGTTGGGCAGGGTTTGGGGTTTACGGTCTCGGGGACTAGGGCCTGTAGGGTATGATTATGGCTCGGGGTCATAAGGGCTTTCTGGCTTCGAGGGTTTGGAGTTTGGGCCTCAAGATGCCTCAAGGCCGTAGGGACCCGAAGCTTTAGGATTACTTGCAGGTTCATGGGTAGCTACTAGTGGAGTAGTAAATTCCAGCATGTGGGTTACAACTATACATATCCCGGCTTTACTATGCCAAGGGGACAGGGTAAAACTTCCTTCCAATGACAGACCTGAAACCGGCATGCCTCCTTTCCGAGAAGCTTGCGCCTCCACACTGCAGGCACTACGTCGACGGGAATTACGGGCCATAATAGTAGCGATCTGCGATTAGTAAATGATAATTACCCTAAGCCGTCAGCCCCTAAACCCTAATTGAATCATTAAATCCCTTAACAAGAACCCTGCCTCAGGAGCATCTCGTGCGACACCCCCGCCGCTTCAAGGCGAAGCGCAAGCAGGTTCGGAGTTAGACGCAGCCTCCGTCAACAAAGCGGTTTAGGGGCTCAGGGTTCAGGGCTATGGCAGTAGCAAGAATAATAATCATACGTGTCAGCTCCTAAACGACCAGTTTCCTGCACATTCGCATCTGCTCTCAGCTCCATTTTTCTGAGGCCTGGCGCAGGCAGATCGAAAGCCCACGTGAGGCTCAGTCAATCAAGAGTTCTGTATAGAAGTTGTCGAAAGCACAGACTGGGGAATCGTTCTTCTCGCCACCGGCATGAAATACATTAGTTTTCACCTCATTTTTCCAGTAATAATACTCCCTCGTTTTCTTCGGGGTGCTGATCATGCACTGCTCTTGGCAAAAGTACTTCCCCGTCGAGGGCATGTCAAAGCCAGGGGCAAACTTCTTTTCCAAGAACGCTCGTGCCACCCATTTGATCTTCCCTGGCGATACCATCTGGAATTCCATGTTCTCCGGGACTGTTCAATTGGAGTAAGTGACCTTGATGTCGGATTTCCCGTGGTACACATGTTCGCCATTGCACTTGCTCTCACAGCAGCGTCCATAGCCCAAGGCACAGGGCACGCTGTCGGCGGAGGCGTTCGTCATGCCACTGTTGCGAAGGGCGATGCCACCCTGAACCCAAGACATCAAAACAAGAATGCTGCGCTGCAAAGCTCGCACCGCCTACGCCAGAGAGCAAATCGGGGCTTTGCCAAACAACACATCGCTCGAGCAGAAACCCATTCGAGTTATTTGCTGCTCCTTGTTGGCTCTGGATGATTACTTGACAATAACTCATGTACACAACACGAGCTTGCACGGCAACACCCTAAACCCTCCCTAAACGCAGCAAAGCATAGTCAGAGCAGCTGAGCTGTGCACCATCCGCTTTCGGTCTGGTCGGCCTGCAGGGTAATATGGGAGTTTCCGAAAATAGGCAACCCCAAAAGGACCCCCAAATAAGGTACCGCCAATTTCCGGAAACTCCCATATTGGTCTGAGCAATTAGGCTTCCCTTTGCTGTAAAATCGCTTGCCAACCCTCTGGGTCCGGCGTTGCCGCGCGAGCTGGTCAGCCGCGTACTGAAAGGCTCATGGGACTTAGTAAGTAAGGTTATAAGTAGGCTATAATTAGGATAACCCCACTTAGGCCCACTTAGGGGACTTTTAACCCCAATTATAACCTACTCACTAAGTCCCATGATCCTCTAAGTATTGGGCTGCCACAGAAGCATCGCGAATCTTCTGCGAACTGATTTCGGCCACATGGCAATGGCAGATGTCAAGTTGCACAGGCTGGCCGTTCTTGCCGCATAATTACCTTGAAAGCAAACGTCTCCACTTTGGTGGGAGACAAGACGCGAACAGGCAGACAGAAGACAAAATCAGCCAGATGCTTTTTCATGTCAGCCCATCCCGCTTCTAGCTGACGGACGGACATACGCAGAGACGCAAGCAAATGCGAACCTCATGCCTGTGTGTCCGAGCAAACATCCACATGGTGACATGCTTAGCTTCGCATAAGCCGGGCATGCAGAGACACGTGCTCATGTGCATGAGTATCTGTAGATACACACATAAATGCACCCAAGCACGTGCATTGGTGCGTTCCATGAAACGCCTAGATATGTTATGAGACCACAGTTAAACACACATGCCCGTAAACACAGAACTGACGGAACACGTAAGTGCATGAATGAACAAGTAGCCACGCTACATGTATGCACATATACATGTACATATACACCTATGCCGACACTGTGTGTATCTGGGTATATAAAAACACGTTATAGATATCTGTATGCGATACACCTAGATTTGTAAACTCTTGTACCTGCATGCTCTGTCCTTGTTTATTGATATTTCCTACTGGCTGGCAATCAAGATCAGACTGGCTTGTATCAAAAGTATGTGCACACTTATCTGTTTTGCACACATAACTGTAGCAACATCTGTCAACTCATCTACATACACACATGCTTACTCATATACACACATGCCTACATCCGTCCATCCATCCATCATCCATTCCCATCCCTTCGGCCATCCATGCATGCATGGCTCCCATGTGCGCTGCGCAATTGCCTCCACGACGATGGTGACATCTCGCCCGACCACCTGTTTCCGGTTGCTTGGGCAAGCCCGAATACCCAAACACTGAAGCCTCAACCGAGCTCAGAGACGCCAAGGCGGCTTCAGGACAAGTTTGGGAACACAAGGCTTGAGGTGCCCTAGATTTAGGGTTTAGGGTTAAATTTTAGGGTTTAGGGATTATGTTGGATTTGTGGTTCTGCAGACAACAAGCAGACCCATGATCGAAGGTCGAAACCCGCAACAACTCGAAATCATACTTAGCGGGCTTCCCTACGTGAAAAATGTTCTGCCTTGCTTTACAGTACAATCATAATATACGGACGTAAACAGACTAGAAGGACATGAAGTTCTACTACAAACTGTTGAAGCAGCCAAATTCACAGTCAACATAGCCCTCGGAGGAGCACACCATTTCCTGCACGAAGTTCTTCATCAGCTCCCGTAGCTGTACCACCTGCTGCCAGGGTTCCTTTAGGAGTTCTTCTAACATTTCTTGGCTGACTTCTGAACCCCTTCTAAAAGTTAAACTTTTAGCCTCCTTATTATAGTTCATATAGAAACCCAAAAAGTTAAAGTCTAAAGGGCCAACCAGAAGAACGCCAAGATTTCAGGGAACTGGGGCATGGAGTAGGTGTAAATACGCTCCGTGCAGCATGACACAGGAACGCTATATCCTATGCCAAAGCTTTCAAGCCCTGAAAGTGCAAACCCTGGACTAATCTCCACAACAAAGACATAAAGTAGCCCTAAATCCACAAACCATCCTAAACCGCCAAAAAAAGGCTTAAAACTTGCGAATGTCAGCATGCGTCTACAATGCAGAAGATCACAAATTGCTGAGGCTCAACGAAGCATCGGGGGCGAATTGCTGCAGCAACCCGTGTCATCCACTATATGGAGCCACGCTACAAGAGTTTTGCAGTTTGATGCATGACTAACCACAGCTGTTGGAGCAATCGACGGGTAGAAGATATGTGAGCAGGCTTTAGCGCGAAGACTGTCACAATACGGCGGGTTTGGGTTTGCAGGGAATCCTTCGGGGAGCCAAGAAGTGCGATGCTTCATCGACGGCACATCCATGGACATTTCACGATGAAATTGCCCTCTCTCCTGGACCTGCAGCTCTACACCCCCTATCGAATATATCCTAATGTACAATGCCTACCTTAACCCCAAGTAACCTACCTTTTTAAGGACTCATATAAAGAAATCATATTAGGGAACCCTAAAAAAGGTAGGTTGTTTAGGGTCCAGGTAAATCTGAACAACACCGGCAAACATGCAGCGAAAAGCAGAGGACGATGGAGGCTGACCATCCTCTAGGAAGCCGTAAGAACACGGTTTACCCAAAGGCCCCAAAGTAGTTCCTTTTGGGGGTTCATATATAGAATCCTATAGGGGGCTCCCAAAAAGGAACTACTTTGGGGCCTCAGGGTGGTGTGACTTGCTCCCCGAATATGCACATACCGACAATACTAAGCAGGCTCCAAAAAACCTTACGACAGATCCTCGCAACAGCACCGCAGCAGCACGAGCATCCCCGCCTAGTTCTTGAACACAAGGTCCTGTTAAAAGAACTACAAAGGGACTCCGCCACGAAGCCCTAAACCGCAGTCCCACTGCCCACTCTAAGCTGTGAACCCTGAAAGACTTTGCCTTTACTACTGAACCGCTAAACCCCGAAGCCCTGCGGCCTCTCTCGCCGCAGAAGGCTCCTCCAGATCATCCGGGCCGTACTCCTGTGAGCTCCGCGCCTTGCCGCGGCTCCGAACAATCAGGAAAACTGAATTTGGACTCGAAACCGGTGCATGCCCCCAAACTAGCTCACAATTCGCGGTTTCGGCCCCGGCTTCGATACAGACACTGTTACTGCTACCCCTACTGCTGCTGCTGCTGCTGCTGCTACTGCTGCTGCTGCTACTACTACTACTACTACTACTACTACTACTACTACTACTACTACTACTACTACTACTACTACTACGGCGCTGGCAACAGTTTGAACCACCCGAAAAAGGCCTGAAACCATCATCATCATCATCATCATCACCATCATTCTCATCACCATCATCATCATCATCATCATCTCGTCATCGTCATCGCGATCATCAACGTCATCATCATTACCAGCAGCATCATCTGAACCATCGTCGCCGGCATCTCCGTCGAATCATCATCATCATCATCATCATCATCATCATCAACAGCAACAGCAACAGCAACATCATCATCGATATCATCATCAACATCATTGTCATCATCATCATCATCATCAACACACCATGATCATCATCGTCGTCATCGTTAAGTTTGCTAATGCCATCGGACTCGCAATAACACTACGCCAGGCGTCAGCGCCACAATCCCTGTTCCATCGGCAGGCCTCGGAAGGTTCAGAGAGCCTGGCATGCAATCGGCATCAGAAATGTGGAGGACAATTTGGAGTTTGGGGAAGCCCTAACTAATATCAAGGCAGAGCTCTCAAACGGTAATCCAAAAGACTTCGAGGGGGCACTGGTCGCGTCTGAGGCCTTAACCACTGCAGGGAGTTTGAGGGCCTGGCAGTTTGGGGATTTCGGTGCCCTAAACCCAGAGACTCCAATATCCCTTAATTAAGGAATATTCCTTAAATCATATTAGGGATCCTAGTATAATTTAAGGAATATTCCTTAATGAAGGGATATTGGAGTCTCTGGGCAGTGCTCACGCTCTGAGAGCCCCGAACTTCCAGGCTTTCGCGTTGGTCCAGGTGCAGTAGGTGGACGCAGGCACATACATACACATCTACATCAACTTCGGTACAGACATGCTCACGTGTGTTTACATACTTTCATACATACATATAATATATATATATATATATATATAATAATAATAATAATAATAATAATAATAATAATAATAATAATAATAATAATAATAATAATAATAATAGTAATAATAATAACAATAATATATATATATATACATATATATAGGTGTGTATGTATATATATATATATGTATATTACACACACACACACATATTTATATATATATATATATATATACATATATATATATGTATGTATATGTATAATACTATGTATGCACATGTGTGTGTGTATGTGTATTTCTAGATAGATAGATAGATAGATAGATAGATGTTTATACATGCGCTCATACACTTGCATGCATGCATGCATGCATACGTGCACACACACACACACACACATTGGCATGTGCGCATGCTCATGTTTGCGGCGCGTCGTGCATCTTGTCTGCTTCGGGGTTCTCAAGCTGCAAAGCCTATTGCAGAAGCCTCGGAACAGTCGGCGTGAACCCGCGTTGCGAAATCGTCGTAGGGCCATTAATTAGAATAGGGCCTTTTCTACTTAATTAAGGCCGGCTTTTGCGTCTTTATAGATCCCTTATAGTAGCCCTTATAGACCCCTTTTAAAAGGGAAACCTCGGCCCCTACAGTAAGCCCCATACAGTGGGGAACCGGACTAAGGCCAAATAGTGCTGGCTTTCCCTATTCCCTATACATTACTCTTAAGGATTAAGGCTATTGGGTTTCCAACTTTTGGGCTTCTACTGCATGGTATCTTACCCAGTTACCCAGCCTCGGTCCATCGGTGAAACCGGGGACCTGCACGACCCGCACTTTTTGTGAAAGCTCCATCGATGTTTTAGGTTTAGGGCTTCAGGGTTTGAGGGTTTAGGTTAGGGTTTTAGAGTTTGGGGTTCAGGGTTTTAGGGTTTGGCCAGCTTGGGGCTTTCAGGTGTATTGTTGTTCCGGTTGGGAGAATGACGGCATGTGGGCCTGCAGCTGTTCAGGGCTTCAGATGTCAAAGAACTGGTTGAGGCGGTGCTTCTTGGGTCTGATGGGATGAGCAGCCGACTATGGATTTGGGCGGTTGTCAAAATTAGGGTCCTTTTTGGTACCCTAAATATTAGGTGCCTTAATTACTATATTAGGGACCCAAAAAGGTGCCATAATTTTGACAACCACCCATTTTGGGGGTTGGGGTTGAGGTCTCGAGGTTTGGAAAGGGATGTTGCGCACTGGGTCATATGGGTGGTTGTCAAACTTGTGGTCCTTTTCTAGGTCCTTAATGTAATATGGCACTTCATGTTTAGGGTACCCCAAAAGGTGCGATACTTTTGACAACTACCCATCATATGGCTTCAGCCAAATAGGCTGATGCTTGCCGCTTTAAGCTGGCGTTCACATGATCACAAACGAGGTAGATTCAAACTCAAAATGAGCGCTGGCTGATGCATCAGCTGTATGTATCCCAGACCCCGTGCTTGCTTTGCAAAATGAGCCATAAATCCATACTGGAAGAATCCAAAAGCGAGGGACCCCAACGACTGATGCGTCACTTAAACGCGTGCACCTGCACAAGGACTTCCTCTGGGAGGCGGTGTAAGTGGTACTCCAAATCAACATAATATAGGAGCCTTTGTAGTTAGAATTGGGCTTTGGGGCATATTGTATCATAGTTTTAAAAACGAGCCCAAAAATATTATGAGAAAAACTATTTCGGGCCCTATACTACTAGCAAGACTCATCACCATGATAGCCCCAGTTGGTATAACTAACAATGAAGCTGGCGTTAGTGCCAATCCCATGCCCCTGCCTCTCCTTCTGCAGCCGGAAACGATGAAACGGACTTAGCTAAAGCTTGAAGCTATCCATCCTATACTACATAGTATAGGGGACCTTGTAACTAGAACAGGGTTTTCTGGTATATTATACTGTCATTAACTATATAAAGGAGCCCCACACTACATACTACCCTTAAACTTAGGACCTAGGAGCTAAAAATCTTACACAAGAAATCTGAGAGCCCCACGTTCTCTGCAGTGTCCCAATCGCTGAAGACCACCTCGGCTATATAGAAGTAGTCGTGATGATTAATCACTATTAGGGTTTAGGGTTTAGGCTCCTGAGTAGCCCCGTACCAATAAGGGTACCCTTTTTCCTACTATTCGGTTTTACTAAGGGAACCCAAAAACAAAAAGGGCAAACGGGTACTGCTCAGGAACCTAGTCATCATCATTATCACCATCATCAACAACGTGCGAGTAAGAAGTGTAGTTATGGTTAAGATGAGACCCATACTGGCATAAAGTTGTGTAGGGTGCTTCCATTCCCACCTATGTCAGTGCTGAAGGTTTATGATGCCTTAGGGTTTCATCCCCATGGAGGCCCTAGACCGTATCTCCCGCCTCAACGGTTGCAGGCTGACCAAGGGAGTGGAGGGGCTGAGGCTGTCGCTGATGGTGGTAAATATGCGCGCGATGCAGCTCGAAGAGGTACACTAACACCAGAGGTAAACTAACAGAGCGGATTTCAACACGGTACAAAAACAGTTCATACCTGAACGAACCCTTGTCAATACCGTTTCAACCAAACCCGTATAAACCCCTACGGGTGAAATTTGGTGGACAAATGGGACGGCGCCGTGTCAGGCTTTTGGCTCACTCTAGTCATCGTCAGATCTCAGCATCACTTCACCGCAAGACACTAGATGCCTATAATAGAACCCTTATAAACGCCCTTCAAAACCCTCTAGAACTCGAATGAAAAAATCAATAAACTGCTATAAAGCCTGTATATCAAGCCAAGAGACTAAAGCCTCACTCTCAACTCCTTTGGCTTCGGGTTTCGGTAGATCTAACTACATCTGCAGCTGCATACTCGCACGCACAAACGGACACTTTTGAAGCTTGGTGAATCTGGAGTGCCTATATGGGCCCTGTAAACCCGTATACACATGTGTGTCCATTTATGTATTAACATATATCTACATAAGGCAACCGCATAAACACTAGACGACTTATTAAACAACCCAAAACTTTCTGAATAAATGGAAGCCCTAGCACAAGCCCGAAGCCCTGCATGCAAGGATCAAGAGTTGAGGGTCACCCAACAGAAGAACACCCAATTCTAGACCCCCAGCTCCCCCGCCCAAACAACACAACACAACTCAACGCCAGATTCTAAGTAGCCCTAGAAACCCTACACCCTACCCCGAAACCCTTCTAGAAGAAGCCCCAAACCCTAAGAAATACTAAACCCCTCAAGCCCTGAAGCCTTTAACAGCGAACCCTTAGATGAACCTTCACGAAGCTGGGATCGCAGCAAGGTCTCCATACTTTCCACCAGCCTCGGGTCCTTCTTGGTGGTTAAGTTGCGAGCTTTCGATTTCAAGGTCTTTTCCCTAAGCCCTAACACCCCGCTGCAAGGGAGTGTAGCTAGCGATGCACAGAGTTGTTTTCCAGGACCCTCCGAAGGCCCTTCAATGGAGCCCGTATGATCCTTACCAGTGGGTACTTCAAGGATCATGGGACTTAGTAACTAGGGTTATAATTAAGGTAACCATACTTATTATTACTTATAACACTTATAACCCCACTTAGGGTACTTGTAACCATACTTACTAAGTCCCATGATCCTCCAAGTATCATTCGAGGGTACTTGGAGGCCCTAGGCTCTTCTGGTTTTAGGTATACTCTTTAGCTAAGGCGTGATGGGACATCTGGAGCAAAGAGTAGCTCTCTTTTTCATAGTCGGCCTGTGCTTCTTCTTATTCTCATCACTACTACCTGCATTATGAATATTAATTATGTCTTTTCGAAATCTAACTCTGGCGACATGTTCCTGACTCTTCTGTAGTCTTGTTATGATAACTTTGCCGGATGACCCTTAGCTAATTAAGTTAATTGATTAAGGTGTACTGGGCTCTCTTGAAGCAAGCCCTAAACCGTGGACGCCACACACTAAAATCAACTGCACAGTAAATGAACCATGTACACATGTGTACGTGTGTGTGTGTGTGTGTGTGTGTGTGTTTGTGTGTATGTGTGTAAAAATGCATATATATATATATATACCCCTCCCGAACCCGTGTAGAAGATTTGAAGGAATGCTTCTGGGGCTATCCAGTCTATGTGGGTGGTTGTCAAATTGTCAAAATTATAGCATCTTTTTGGGTACCCTAAATATTAGGTGCCGTATGATCATAAGGACCCAGAAAGGGAGTCTAATTTTGACAACCACCCATGTGAAGCCACGAGCCTTTTGGGGTGTCGGGCACAAAACCCCCCAAAAGCCAACGATCTGACGAACAAGACTCTGGGATCTCGAACTTATATAGGGCTTAGGGGGTTTAGGGTTTAGGCGTTTTGGGGTTTAGGAGATTTCGAACTTCACGACTTGACGCGCTTCTCCTTTGCCGGGGCTGCAGCAGCAAACGCTGGAGGGCCTGAATCAATACTTCCAGGACACATTCCCCAAAGTTTAGGGTGAGGATCCTGGATGTACATGTTCCCCAACAAGGGTCGCGTCTTGGTCAAACGTGAAGATGCCTGATTCTCATATTCCTCAAGGGATACCTTTCGGGCTTGGGGCTCTGGGGGCGTGCTTAGATTCAGGGGTTCAGGGCCAGTTCAGGGTGCAGCTTGAAGGGTGGCCACAACCAAGAATGCCGTAGGGCTAGAGTGGCTGGGAGAGACCAGTAGCTCAATGCCTGAACGGGGCTTGGCCAAGTTGAGGCTTGCCCTTTGAAGCATGAGCTGCGTTCTGGCAGGATCTGTCCCTGATCTCATGTCGGGATTTCCACTGCTTGAAACTGAAACCCAATACCACGTGCTAAAAGGCTTGCGAGTTTGGAGCCATTTGTCACGTCGGGCTTACAACAACAGCCGTTTGACTCTCACTGCGGTCCCTGAACAGCATTTTCCTGCAGCTTAGATCTCAAACCTACACCCCGAAGCCTCGAATCCCTGTTCCCCAAACCACCAATGCTCTTGCATAGAGGCCCCCACACGGTTAATTAAGACTTTTTAAGAAGCCTCCCCCAATAAAACCCCCAAGCTGCAACCCATTTGAACGACCAATGAAACCTTTAATGGAATCGCCAATCTCAAATTCCGAAGAAGGCCTTGTAGATCGATTCTAGAATGCTGCAATGCTTGTAGGATCCCCATAGAACCTTTAAAGGCTCTTAAGGGGTTCCTGTTATGGGCTCCTTTCATGGGCGATTGTCGACCCGAAACGGATGGACGTGCCCGGAATCCTGAGCACCACGCAGCAAGACTCCTGGCATTATAAGGGTCTATAAGGGCTTTGGGGTTTAGGGTTTAGGGGATTACTATACTAACTTAGAACCCTAGCAAAAAATTTAATTTTAGCTGTTTCTTAGGGATTATAATCACCAAAAATTAAAGAAAATATTTCTAAGTACCCCTGAGGAAACCTTAAACCCCAGGGCCCTACGGTTTAGGGTTAAGCTCTAAACTTTCATGCTATCGAAAGGAAAAACCCTCATGCAAGTCCTTGAAGCCTGAAGGGAAACCGTTTAAGGAATCTGACGCTTCGAAAGCTCAGAGTCCCGATGACACATGTTTAGGGTTGAGGGTTTAGGGTTTAGGGCATTGTTCAGGTGCTGTATGTTTTGACAAGGATACTAAAAAGGTTTCGACATTGCGGCTTCAATAACTACTAAAGGCTTTCGCAGTTTACGAGCTTACCGTTATCTCTATCTGACCCTAGTATGGCCGAATACCGGGTTGGTAGACCGTGCTCAATTAACACCCTATATGCCATAACTGTGCCACCCTCCCACATATAGAATGAACAAAATGAACAAGGAAATGCATCAACAATAGTGATGGTACCAGCAGTATACATATAAAATATACTTTATCAGCAGAAGGCCAGATCAGATAAGATGAGATAACAACAAAGGGATGTCAGATCTGGCCAGGCAACTTAAAGTAAGGTATATAACGTAATGGAATTGTCAGACAAGCTAAGACAAAAGAATGCAACATAATATAAAATATTGTAATATAACATAGCATAGCACGATTGGACAAGACGAGATATGGGAAGATCAGATGCTAGTAGCATGGGATCGAGGATAACTAAGATGTTTTATAATTCGGATGGGATAGCACAAGATAGGACAAGACAAGACCAGACAATACCAGGTAAGATGATATGAGATGATGCCGATAAGATAAAGCCGGTCAACTGCGCAGTGCTTCTCACGGCTGCTTGGTTGGAGCTTTCTTCAGGGCCAAAGCCCGTTGCTTCATGCTGCACTGGAGCCACTTGTTGTGCTCAGCAGCAAACTCGAATGGACAATCGACGAGGAACACACTTATGTTGATTATTGACATCGTTGTGCTCTTTGGTGGTCTTTCTTCTGCATTTTCCAATGCTGTTCATCCTTGGTTTTGCTTTCTTCCTAGGATGCACCTCTTACTTCCTTGCTGGGACACGTAAGCAACAAGACACCCTGACGCTGATTTCCTGGCCCGGGAGCTCAAGGCTAGGTTAAGGTTTAGAGTTATTATTATTATTACTATTACTATTATTATTGTTATTATTATTGTTATTATTATTATTGCTATTGTTATTGCTATTATTATTATTGTTATTATTGTTATTATTATTGCTATTGTTATTGCTATTATTATTATTATTATTATTATTACTATTACTATTATTGTTATTATTATTATTATTCTGATTTTTTGGGGGGGTGTTTCAGGGTCGCGTTTGTAGGGGTTTGGAGTGAACAGTGCAGGTCGTAGAGAAGTAAATGTCGTTGCAAGAAAACCTCGGACGTGATTTGAAGCAACATGCCCATCCCTGCCGATCTGTGCCCGCTGATGCTAAATATGCTAATGAGGTGAAGGGTGCCTGATCAATGGTAAATGTGCGTAGCCAAAGCCCTAAAATACCGACAGCACCGCTCCCCTCGGTATGATGAGGCTCAAACCGGAAGGGAACGCTGTTGCACGACAGGCCTGAAACCCTAAAGCCCAAACCCTAAACCCCTAAACCCTCAACCCGTAAACCTTTAACCCCTAAACCCTCCCCCTAAGCCCTAAACTCTCCCTCTACACCCTGAACCCCTGACGCCCTAAACCCTTAAACTCTAAACCCCGAAGCCCTAAACCGTAAACCCCTAAAGCCCCAAACCCCCAAGCCCTCAACCATAACCCACTGAAGGCCGAAGCCCTTAAACCCAAAACCCATAAGCCCTAAACCCTTAAACCCCTAAAACCTTTAAACCCTAAACCCCTAAGTCCTTTAAACCCTAAACCCTAAACCCTATAAGCTCTTAAATGCCCTTCAAACCCTAAACCCTAAGCCCCGAAAGCCCTTAAAGCGGCGACGGCTCCTTCCAGCTGCAGCGAGGCCCAAGCCAGGGCCTGGAAGAGTCGAATCCGGGGTACGGTTCCTTTAATTGGGATCTCTAAGGGTACCTTTAAGGGGCTCTTTAAGGAACCTTTACGGTTTTAGGGTTTAGGGTCAGGATTTATATCATCAGCAGTATGGGTGTTTGGGGTTTACCCTAAGGCCCCAAAGTAGTTCCTTTTTGGGGTTCATATAAAGAATCCTATTAGGTATTCTTAAAAAGGAACTACTTTAGGGCCTATGGGTAGGGATTAGGATTTCAAGGGTTTAGGGTTTTGGGATGAGGGGTTTAGGGATTAGGATTTCAAGGGTTTAGGGTTTTGGGATGAGGGGTTTAGGGATTAGGGTCTAGGGGTTTGGGGTTTAGGGATTAGGGTTTAGGGGTTTAGGGGCTTAGGATTGCAAGGGTTTAGGGTTTAGGGTGTTTGAGGTTTAGGGCTTAGGGTTCCTATCAGGGATCTTCAAGCTTAAAGGTACTATAGTATAGGGCTTTAGGTGTTTGGGGTGTCGGGTTTAGGATTTCAAGCGTTTAGGGTTTAGGATTGCAAGGGTTTAGGGTTTAGGATTTCAAGGGTGTAGGGTTTAGGATTAAGGATTTAGGGTTTAGGATTGCAAGGGTTTAGGGTTTAGGATTAAAGGTTTAGGATATAGGGTTTAGGGTTGCGTGCTCGGGCTTGTTGGCCATAGGGGTCTTGTTAGGGTGTTTGGAGGTTCTGTGCGTTCTTGGTTTTGGCGTTAGGGTTTCATGTGTGCGCTTGAGAGATCTGGGAGTTTTGGGGATTTAGGGCTTAGGGCGTTCGACTTATCTTTTGGGTGTGGGTCGAAGAACCATCGAAAGCCGTGGGTGTTGAGGAGTCGGGCTGTTGGTTTTGGGGCATTAGGGTTGGCTTTAAAAGCTGGGATTCGGCTGCCCAAGTTTTGGGTTTGAGGTTTTGGGGTTGGGCAGAACCCTAGATTTGTACAATGCAGACTGTGTTGAAGCTGAGATAGAGCACCAGAGAACCTAAAGTTCACAACAGGTGTTATGAATCTAAGTCTAAGTCTCAGCCTGTAGGCTTCAGGTAGACGGAAAGCATGAAGCAGAGGGCAGTCTCTAGCATCGTAATCCTTACCGCTCCCCGAAGCACCGGTTCCTTGAAGACGAGCCCCGGTCTCCCCTTTGATACCCTGAAACTCAAAGACCACGGGCTTTTTATATAGGGGCCTTAACAATTAGAATAGGGTTGGGGGGTATATTGTAATTACCATAAATATGATAAGGCCCCCTCAACACCCCATTCTAATTATACAGGCCCCTCTATTAGATGGTCTAGACCGCGGAGCCTCCTGCATCTCGTGGGCAGCAAAGATGCTTGAGCCAGCTGCAGTCCATCATGCAACGTGGGGGCCTTAATAATTTGACTAGGATTTTTGGGGCATTATGCTAGAAATAGAATAAGGAACCCCCCCTCAAATAGTGTAACACCTCAAACTACCTAAGGGTGACCATACAGCTCTGCGAAAGGGCAATCAGCAGAAACGATTTCAAGACTGTTTCGTTTGAGTTCAGGGTTCATCGACCTGGCCGACATGGCATGTATGCGCAGCAGATACAGAACAACTCACTTCTATCGATCGACTTGCATCTTGATCGTGACCTTCTTGTCGGGTATCATGGGGAACTAAAGGCTAACCTTATTGGTTAAATAGGAATTATATAGGGACTATACTACCCAAAAAAGGTCAAAGATTACCTACTCTACTACTAGGGTGAACAGCAAGATGCACAACAGTTTAGCTGCCCCTTGTTTGGCCCGCTTGATGTCGTGTGCCCTCCACGATTGCGATCCAAATCGCAGAGACCCAAGCCACCCACCAAGCAAGGCTGAAATAAGAATGCCGACTGGCATGATGGACACTGCTTTCAGGTTCTACCCATCTTTTTTCGCATAGAGTTGCTAAGTATAGAGGTCTGAACAGTGCGTGCTAATATTGCCTCATTGTGGTATATAGCAATGATAACAATGATAGTGACGATAGTGATGAGCGAAAAGTTACAATGATCACACTGACAATGATAATAGTAATGGTAACGACAATAATAGCCACAGTAGTAGTAGTAGTAGTAGTAGTAGTAGTAGTAGTAGTAGTAGTAGTAGTAGTAGTAGTAGTAGTAGTAGTAGTAGTAGTAGTAGTAGTAGTAGTAGTAAACAATAACAATAACAACGTTAATCGTTAACACTACTGATAATAATGACAACGCGGATAATCATAATTCATGAAAATGGTACTGATACCAATAATGATTGTGGTAATAACCAGCACAAACAGTATTAACAAGCAAAACTACAAAATACGACAAACATCTACGAATATCAGTAACAACAATCACTAACTATATATATATATATATATATATGTATATCAATAAACAATAACAAGAATGAATATCGAAATAGCAATAACATCAATATTAATAACAATCACAATGCCATGGTAACAACAATTTCAATAACGATGCTTGCTCTTATATTGGATCTGTTGCGTGTTATGTAGTAAACGGCACAATTAGCCTGACAATTCGTGGTTCATCTCGCTTCGCATCACATGGCAAGGCAAACATACATATACATATACCTATATATATTCATATATACATATACATATACATATACATATAAATAGTCTACGTACAGGATGAATATGTATACACATACACATACATTGACATGGTGGTCGAGTGGCCCAGGGTTTGCAGAACTTGGGGCTTCAGATGAATCCCTGAATTGACGGAGCCTTTGCAGCGTTGCAAAAGCTCTGGCCAACTGAGCCTTGCTCTCCCTAAGCCCTGGGATCTATAAGGGTTCCTTTAAAGGGATCTATGGGGGGTCCTTGAAAGGATTCATAGGGTTCCTTATCATGGGATCTATAGGGTTTAGGGCTTGGGGTCTGCTTAGAGGATCATGGGACTTAGCAACTAGGGTTATAATTAAGGTAACTGTACCTATAACTACTTATAACCCCACTTAAGGTACTTATGACCTTACTTACGAAGTCCCATGACGCTCCAATTGGTTTGGGGTTTAGGGACCTACCTTTTAGGGTTCCTTATTATGGTTTCTTTACGCAGTCTCTCCCTAAGCCCTATAACTAGGATGCCCAGTAACCTAGGAATGAAAAGGGCTCCCTTTTTGGTATTGGGTAACTTTATAAAGAACCTAGGACTACAACAAGGGAACAAGGGTACTACTAGCCGGAAAGATCTACCCTTTTAGGGTTCCTTATTATGGTTTCTATATACAGCGCCTTGAAAACGTAGGTCTTTTCGGCTACAGGTGTATTCATCAGCACGAGTAAACAGGATTATTCCTGTTACTATTTACTACCACTACTACTG
The DNA here is from genome assembly GCA_905221615.1 of Symbiodinium sp. CCMP2592. NCBI lineage: Eukaryota > Dinophyceae > Suessiales > Symbiodiniaceae > Symbiodinium > Symbiodinium sp. CCMP2592. The sequence goes on along the minus strand of CAJNDT010000959.1, from coordinate 81,968 downwards.
CTACTACGACGATGATTGGCAGTAGTCTTATTAGGGTTCCTCAACCCTACAGTCTAAACTTTAAACAGTAAACCCGGAATACTGAACCTAAGTCCTAATCCTTCATACCCGAAATACCCGAACCCCGCCAAACATCTCTTTGGTTTCGGGGTTCCTCCAGTCCTTCCGGGAGCTCAGGGTTAAAGTGTAGGGTTTAGGATTCGAGTTTAGGGGTCAGGGTTTAGGATTTCACCTAAATTCTCAACTCGAGTTGCTGACTTTGTTCTCTATCCTACCTCACTTGGAAGCATTTGCGAACCTGCGACTCGCTAGTTAGTAGAGCTTTCAGCCGTGAAACCCTTGCGTAGACCCTCTCAGCAATGCGATCCCATTGGGAAAACCTAGAGGCCCCAATACAAACCCATGAGTGGCCCTCATCAGGAGCATATAAGTCCCGAATCAGAAACTCTGTAGCCCGTGGGAGATAAAAGCTCGAAGTTGGAAAGCTGGAGCAAAAGAGCTGCGGCCACACGCTCTCGAAAAACCATGGTCCGTCCCAGACTCCCAAGCGATTGCCGCAAGCCGGCGATTTCTGCCGGCACTGCAGCATCACGGACATGCACTGCAAGCGCATGCCCGAAGCTTCCAAATATTGCTTTAAAATCCAATTTTGTGGCCTCGCACATCTGTACATTTGGTCTGACTTAACTTTACATTGCTGTACATTGCCTGGGTTCTGAAGTGCCGAATGCAAAAAGAAACTGTCAGCCACATGTCTGTCATGTCTGTCTAGTAATGCGTTCAAGGCCCAAAGCTCAAAACACGATTTTGATAACCCTTAACCTTTGACGTTACATCCCAATCCTGAGCACATCATTCTGCAACCCCTTTGACCTTTCACCCTAGCAAAGTTTACCATACTGTTCTTCAGGTAATATACCAAGGCCCAAAGCCGAAGTGCAAAATTGCAAATGAAACTAGACAACTGACAAACCCTGTATTCATTCGAATTGCTCAAGATCTGCAACCCTTCTAAAACCCCTCAGAGGTCGTCAGACTGGCAAGACACCCCACACAGCCGTGGCGAAACTCTTAGGGCACCTATGGCACGTCCCTAACCTTGAACCCCTAAGCCCAAACTCCCCCAACCCTAAACCCCAAACCTCAAGAAGCCGCTCTAAATAAATGGTTCAGGGTGAAGAGGTGTTGAGGTTCAGGGCTTATGGTCCTAACTCCAAAACCCAGTGGAAGAAGAAGACCCGGCTTCGACAAGCACGAGGGGAGTGGCCAGCACGCCTGCCAGAGGATTTTCGGTTTTAGGGCTCCTTCAAGGGCTGCTGTACATAAAAATATATATATATATACATACATATATTATATACATATGTACATATAACATAGTAGCATTTCACATGTTCTATGTTTGAAGTTCTATATGGGTTCTGCAAAGGTTCTTGATTGATGGGTGGTGGAGATCTACAGTCTTCCGGCTCCTTCGCTGTTGGTTCAGAATTTGGGGTTTAGGGTTTAGGGTTTAGGGGGGTTTTGAGCACAAGCTGCGGCGGTTGAGGGTTTTACGGAGATTTTTGTATATGCTTCTTGGGATGGTGTGAATGTGTTAAGGTGTCGTATAATATTACAATAAATCTTGCTGTGTATTACAGCGGTTTCAGGTTTTTGTCTTGACGTTTCGGGCTGGGCGAGTTCAGGGCTTAGAGCTTCGGGTCTGGCTTGTCTGACCACTCCTTGCCCCTTCGTTATTCTTCCCTTGCGAGCTCCGGGATGTCCAAAATCGCGAAGTGTCGAAACACAGGGTTTCGGTTTGGGGCGAAGCACGACATGGATTGAAACAGCCCAAGTAGACGACAACGGGGAACGCTCTTGCAACATGATGGACAGCCTGGCAGATGGTGCCATTCCACTTTCTCTTCTACTGACCCTCAGGTAGTGCCCTAAGGTCCCAAACACAGCCCTCGCACACCCTGAACCTTGAAGCCCGAAATAAGAGTTTCCGAAAATAGAGGGACCTTAATATAGTATCCTAAATAGTAGGATCCGCCATATTACAAGGACATCAAAAAAAGGTACCCCTAAGTTTCGGAGACTTCCAAATCCTGTCCTAAACCGCAAAACCTTGTAGCCCGACATCCTGAACCCCACATCGAGCTCGATGGCGCCTGGATCCCCGTTCCCTTGGAGGGCGCCACGGAGGCCTCCAAGGAATAGAATTACCAATAGTTTTGGGGCAGACAACCGAGTAGTAGATTTGTAGAAAGGAAAACGGCGGAATAGTAGTAGTCGTAGTGTTTGCTGATCAAGAGAAGCCTCGAATCTAAATTCGCATATCGCTGGCCATGACTTGGCATGGGCCCCCAAGGGTTTTAGAGTTTAGGGTTTAGGGTTTAGGGGTTTAGGGTTTAGGGTTTAGGGTTTAGGGACCCAGGCCAAGCCAGGCCAGCCCAGCCCCCTCAAGCCCGGTCAAGGCTGCCCGAGCCCTGTTTCCACGGCCAGCCCGCCCAGCCCCAAACAATATAGAGTGTAATCAGTGAAATCTAGGCGAGGGAACGAAATGGGCTTTCAGGTATGTTAAAGCATACATAGATTGTAGTGATCAACCCTGATAAGTAAGAAGATCATTGACATATATTTGCCAGAAAAGGTCGTTTAAGGGTCCTTGTTAGGTTTTTTTTTGGGGGCTTCGGCTTCCTTACAGCCTACACGGGTCTCTGTGGATCTATACGGGCTTCTGTGTTGCGCGCACTGCATCGGGACCCTCGGCAATCAAGCGCTCTGTTGGCGGCCTTTTACGCAACCATCTTAGTTAGTAGGAATGTATAACGCGGTTTAGGGCTGAGGGTTTGCAGCTAGGGGCAAGTTTGTAGATATCGCTGCCAACACCACGACAAATCGTGTTCTCCAGCTTCGCCAGCAATTGTACTGTAGTAGCCCGCAAGACGTGTTTGCAGTCAAGCGGCTGCTGCACATGCAACCTCAGGCATGACTGAGGATAGCACTGGCAAGCAAGGATGTCGAAACATTGCTGTCGCAGATACAATGCTGACAGTGGTGTTGGCGGCAAGACGAGTCATAGTCCGTAACGTGAGTTATAGCTACAGCAAGATCTGCATCCCCCAAAACCCTACTCTATTCTAAGTAATCACCAGCAAAGGCGCCATGCATCGGGAGTCGCCGCCCCTGAAGTCAGGCTCGGGCGGCATCTCCTCGGACTGTTTTGCAATCGGATAGAAAACGGTCTGGGGTGTAGGGTCTGTAAGACTTGTACAATTTGCGAAGCTTACGAATCAAACCGCTGAAGATACAAAACCAACTGCTGATCATGGCAGAGCTTCCGACCAGCATAGAATATGGTGATTGTAGACATTGCGGCCTCCGGAGTGCAGCGGTGCACACGGGATACGCCTACTGCGAATGACCTGCTGCACTGCAAAAGTGGACAGTCACACTGCTGACGAATCCCCAAACCCTGAACCCAACATCCGAAAACCCCAACAACCCTAAACCTATACCAGTCCTCCTCCACTAGCTGCATACCAAATGGGCCCACTGATCAGCCACTGGACATGACAAGTAGTTTAAAGCCCACATAGTGGGGTTTAGGATTTATAACAGGATTGGGCTCCTCATCACAGTAGGGCTTAGTCAGTTTATGTCTAAGGCTAAGGTTTAGGATGTCTATAACAGTAGGGTTTAGGGTTTAGGACCCACATAACGCTTATGCTGCAAGAGTCAGGCAGAACAAGCGAGAGAAGTGTGTCTTGCCCCGCATGGGATCTACGAATCAAGCTTTTGCACACATCATCCATGATAGGAGCACCACCAAACAGGACATACGGTTAAGACACTCCCACATCCCAAACATTAATGATGCTATCCTGCGTGATGACAAATCCAACAGCATCTCTTGGCAAAGGACCGCTGAATTAAAGGAACCCTGTAAGCCTTAAACCTTCGTCTAGATGTCCCTGAACGGAACCCCTAAACCTTAAACCCGGAAGCCCTAAACCCCTAAACGCCTAAGCCCCCTTAACCCTTAACCCTAAATCCCCTAAGCCCTCTTAGCCCTTAACCCTAAACCCCTAAGCCCCCTTAACACTTAACCCTAAATCCCCTAAGCCCCCTTAACTCTAAACCCTAAACCCCTAAACCCCTGAACCCCTAAGTCCCCTTGACCCTAAACCATCCTAAACCATCCTAAACCCCTAAGCCCCCTTAGCCCTCAACCCTAAACCCTCAACCCCTAAATCCCCTAAGCCCCTAAGCCCCTGAGCCCCAATAAAACCCTATATAAACCCCCAAAACCCTCAACCCCTAAATCCCCTAAGCCCCCTTAGCATGACCCCCAGCCTCTGCAAGCCGAGGTCTATGCTAAACAAGGCGGCCTCGGCTCCGTAATCATGGCTTAGGGGGCTTAGGGGTTTAGGGCTTTGGGGGTTTAGGGGATTTAGGGGGTTTAGGGTTTTGGGGGTTTAGGGGGTTTAGGGGTTTAGGGGTTTAGGGGATTTAGGGTTGAGGGGGTTTCGGGTTTAGGGGCTTAGGGTTTGGGGGATCATGGTTTAGGAGGTTTAGGGTTTAGGGGGTTTAGGGTTTAAGGTCGAGTTCAGGGCTTCGGGCAGGTAGGGTCCATGCTGCGATTGAATGTAGAGCTTAGTCGAATCCTGAAGTGAATCAGGGTATTGAATATTTATAGATTTATGGTAGATTATCAAGTTTCTTGTTTTTCACATTTCAATTAAACTAAGAATCTTGGAGTCTCCTTTTTGCAGGGCTTTGCAAACGGTGCCAGAATGGATTCTGTGCGGCCTCGTTTGAAGGATCCGACTACCCAGGCTCCACATTACTCTTAACGTGTGTCTTATGACTCTACAATGATCCTACATTGGTTCAGAATAGGATTAGGATCTGATGACTCTAGGGAACCGACTAGATCTTTACGGGCTGAGGGCTCAGGCACTTCGGTTTCGCTGCTACAGGTTTCCCTGCACCCTGAACAGACTTAGGGCTAAGGTGTTCTGCAGCTTGTAAAATCGAGGGCTTAGGTGAAGCCTGATTGCGCCAGTTCTAGAGGAAGACACACTCCGATCCGTGTGGCTGATTCCTTCACTCAGCCGACAAGTTAGATGTTGGGACGGGAAACCCTACTCTACACAATGTAGTATATATTGTATAAAATATACTATCTACTTTACAGCATCAGCTTCGGGGTCTGAGCGGAAGCAGAAAAGTCATGCTGGCAGGAAGCGCTGGCGCTGCTGCGCAAACTTCATACACCAGCCTCCATATTCTCAGAAGTCGAGGTTCAAGCACTTAGGTGTTTAGGGCTTTTCGCCAGTCTAACAGGAGCCTCAGCTAGTCGGCTTCGGGCTGAACCACGAGAACACGAAGTCACACAGCGCTCAGCTCAGTAGCCAGGAGGTGTCCCTATGAAACCCCAAAACTCGTCCTAAATCCTAAAAGCCCGCGCAAGCAGGGTCTCGATTCAATCGGCGTTTGCATGGAGCTACGAAAAGATAGGAGGGACTCATCTGCAGTCACTAGAATGGGGCTTAGGGTTCGGGTTTCAGTTTGTGTGGCTTTAGCGAGTCCCTTATCTCTCAGGCTTCGGTGAATTCAAGCAGCCCTGTTGCTCTCTTCAACAGTCGCCAGGCGTCTGTTCCAGTCTCGTGTGGCACATGGTCAACGGGAGCCCAAAGCCAAAAGCTTCAGACTCATTGACAAGTCGTTAACACCCGAACCCCAAAGATGGTGAAAAGAACTACACGGCCCTGCTAGAATCTGGAAGCTTATGACAAACGCTGGACCGAGCCCTAAAGCCTCGTAAACTAAATACTATAACCCAAAGCCAAAACCCCCACAAGCACCGAATGTAGAGTAGAGGCGTCGCTCGTCAAGGGTTCTCTACTACTACTGCTTTTATAATAATAAGGAGCCCTAACCCTTAATGCTGCTACTGCTACTGGTTAGGACCCCAAGATTGAAGGGCATGCACAAGCTTAAGCAAACGCGCCTTCGGCGGCGGCGGCTTGGCCTGGAAAGCCGGATTTGAGGAGACCGTTTGACTTTGGCGGTCGGAGGCTTAGGGATTTAGGATTATGGTTAAGGGCTTTGCGATGATAGTTTGCGTTCCAGGATCAAGGTTTAGGGCTTGAGGATTAGGACTGTGCGCAGCAAGTCACCCTAAACCCCTAAACCTGAAACCCCTGAGACCCTAAACCCACAAACCCCGATTCCTCCAAACCCTAAGCTCCTTTGCCCCTAGACCCCGAAACCCCAAAACCCCCAAGCCCCTACAGTGACCGCTGCGATGTGCGTTCGTCATCAGCGAAACCGTCCGGCCTGGCCAAGGCCACGGTAAAAGGAGGCGTACCTGACGGTTCAGGGTTTGCGGATGTAATGTGGGGATTTAGGGATTTAAGGGCTTAGGGATTTAGGGTTTAGGGTTTGGGGGTTTAGGGATTTAGGGTCTAGGGGTTCAGGGATTTAGGGTGTAGGGTGTACGATCCGACGCTTGGGGAGTCGTGTTTTAACGTTCAACACGTGGGGATCTTGGCAACTTGAATGTATTTAAGGAACCCTGAGGAAGGCTATTGGCAATTGTTCTGCCGGTTTTACTCGGTGAAGAGAGTCATTGATGTAGGGCAGCGTCTAGGGCATTAGGGGTGCGTTTCGATGGGCGGGTTCAATGAAGCTCCTCGTGCTGGGCCGTAGCATGATGCATCTAGCACTCACGATTTATTTCCGCGCAATTCCAGCTAATCTGCCAGAACCCCCCTAAGATTCCCTGAATAATCCCAACATGCTGAACCACTGCAAACCCTAAACCCTCAGGGTTTTTGCACTATATTATATTTATAATAAGGAACCGCCAATATAGTATAGGTAATTATTATTAAAGCCCTTGTGGTAAACCCCTAACTGACGGCTGCCTCCACCCAGCGGAACGCTGGCGACGGTCACGGCAGCGTTGCTGAAGTCGGCAGTCATGGGTGCCAGGGCAGGTCCCGCACCGAAGAAGCCTCTGTAGGAGTCTTGAGTTACATGGGTGGTTGTCAATATTAGGGTCCCTTCTTGGGTCCTTATTATGATACGGCACCTAATGTTTAGGGGACCCAAAAAGGGACCATATTTTGACAACCACCCACATGGTAGGAATCATACTGATAGGAATATTAAAGTTAACATTGCAAGAGGGTGGGGCACTATACCTTAAATTGCATTCTGTGCCCCCCACAGCGTCCTTTCCTGCATCATTGCTGCTATTATTATTGTTAACCATACTACCAATAATAACAAGTTAATGTTAACGATAACAGAAATCATTCTAGTCATAATGATAATAGTAATAATAATCTGGAGAATTCGTGGGATGCGCGTCCCTTGTGCTTGTTGAAGTCTCGGATTAAGCGCCTTGTCTACAGATCTCCTCTGGTGATGCGGCGGTTCGATTTCAGGGATGAGCCACCAGAAATGGAAGCTAGCGACATCCTTCGTTCCGTCGCCCTCCAGAATCCCGACCCCAAATTTAAACCGTCAACCCAAAAGCGAGTGCTTCCAAGCTGCAGCCGATCGGTAAAGTCGGTGAATCGAACCTGCGTCAATTCCGGGTTGAATGGGTTTATGGCTTAAGGTAAAAGCCAGAAAGTTGGAATATGATTACCCTAACCCTTCTATGGTAAATTATAGTGTATCCTACCATGAAACCATATTCCAACTTTCTGGAGTTCCCTTTAGGGGTTTAGGGTACGCACGGTTTGTTTGTTGCTTTCAGTTCACCTGCAATACGTGCCAAACCATCTGGCCATAGTTCCTAGATCCCAAACCCAGTTCCTAAACCCCAACCCCTCAAACAGCCAGCTTGGGCTCAAGCCTTCTCTGCCTTCTGGGTGAATCCAACGTTCAGGCTTTTTTTTTTGTTCTGTTTTTTTTCGTTTTTGGGCTTTCAACTTCCAAGGCTCGAGGGTGCTGTAAGCATGGGCTTGGGTGCTCTTTTTGAGGCCCATGCTCCCCCAGTTCTACATTGCCCGAAGCCGAAAGCCCTGCACTCTTCAACCCCTCAACAAATACGGTTGATGATATAAATCCTGCATTACCCTAAGGACCCTAAACTATGGGAATAAAGGTATATTCCTTATTATGGATAATGCAGGATTTATATCATCAACAGTGCCCCAGAAAGCCCAAAACCCCTTAATTAATTAAGGAATATAGCTTAAATCATAATATGAGTCCCCTTATAATTTAAGGTATATTCCTTAATTAAGGGGTATGGGCTCTCTGGAAATACCCCTAAACCGTGAACCCCACCGACTATACTGAACTTAGAACCCTAGCAAAAATTATAATTTTAGCTGTTTCTTAGGGATTATAATAACCAAAAATTAGAAATTATTTCTAAGTACCCCTAAGAAACCGTGAACCCCACCGAGAAGATCGGCCAGGGAGCCACGCTGCCACGAGGCCCCGCCGCGCCATGACCAAGCGAGCAGGGCCAGCCTAAGCAAAAAATCGAAGGAGAGGGTTTATAGGGGTCTTAGTACTTAGAATAGGCTTTTAGGGCCCATTATACTGCGTTTACAATAAGGAACCCCGATGAAGGCCCATATACTATAGAGTTTAAGGTATGCAGTAGGGGTTTAAGCTTCAGCTTACGCTATGGCTTTTAGCTGCCGGAGGGTCTTCGAACTGGGGCTTGCGGGTCTAGGACGTTAGGGGGCATTTGGGGGTTTGGGGGTAGGTTTGTTTCGGCATTCGGCAGACTTGCGCATGAAACTCATGGTCGCTCATGCTTCCTGCCTGCTTCATTGTTGAACGTTTTTCATCATGATCTTCGTCTAATTGGATGTTCGAATAACCAAGATGGAGAAGTAGAAACGAGAAGTAGACAGATGACAACAGCATGATGCCTCATGACTAGCAACAGGGCTGAGAATGGTAATCGTAGTACATGACATCTTTCGGTTGCTGGTCCCTCTTAGTTCTGGTAGCTCGGCAATGCTTGTAGTTTGGGGAATTTGGGGATTGATTGTCAGGTTTCGCAGCGTTTCCATAAAATCCCAACTTCAGCCCACAACCGAAGCCCAAATCCCAAAAGCGATTCTTACGGGTTAGGGTTTAGGGTCTCCTTTGTTTTTAAAGGGTTTAGGGTTTCAGGGCTTAGGGAAAGCGAGCCATAAAGGCCGCAAGCACGAACTGAAGCCTGAACCCTATAAGCCCTAAGCTCCAAACCTGAAACCCTCCAGCCATAAACTAGGATGTCCAGTAAGCTAGGAATAAAAGGGCTCCCTTATTGTTATGGGGCAACTGTATAAGGAACCTAGGACTACAAAAAGGGAATAAGCACACTACTGGGCATCCTAGTAAAGGAAGAGAAAGAGTCACTGAACCCTAAGTAAACCCTCGAATCACGCAGTGGGCGCAGGTGCCTCGCGAAAGATCTCCGGCCAGAGCGCCGCTGGGCGCACCTCTACCCAAAGGCCCCAAAGTAGTTCCTTTTGGGGGCTCATATACAGAATCCTATAGGGGACTCCCAAAAAGGAACAACTTTGGGGCCTCTGGGTATCTCAAACCTAAACCCCCTAAACCATTAATGATTTTGGGTTTTGGGTTAGGGCTCAGTGTTCAGGGTTTAGGGATTTTTCCTCATAACACTCGGGATCTGACAGCACAGCACTCAAGCCGCTTCATTCACTAGAGCCCGTCATCTACTCAATGCGCGATCCATCAGGGAGTTTCCGAAAATTAAGGGTCCCTTTTATTGGGGTCCTTATAATAAGGATCATAGTACTTAGGGTACTATATTAGGGTCCCTCTATTTTCGGAAGCTCCGATAACAACCTGAAGACTGGACCCGATCCCGAAACGTTGGACCCCGGCCCTCGTAGCCCGAACCCGACACCGCGACCGCATGACAAAGGAACTTTAAGGGCTTTCGTTCAGACGTTTAGGGTTTTTAGGGCTTAGGGTTTTTTTCAGTGTTTCCGGTCAACTTAGCCACCCAAACTTCACGAAAATGGGGCTCAAGAGTCTCAGAACATGAGCCCTTCAAGGCTTTAAGTCACCAACCGGATGCTTCCCCCTCGACTGCTGGCTACTGGCGCTTATAACGAGGAAGAAGAAACTCAAGAAGGAACGACACCAATAATTCAACCAAAAGCTCGCAGACTCTAAGTGGAGAAACTGATGCCACTTTCTCTGACGACAATGATGATGATGATGACTACTCTTATTGTTATTGACACACAACGGCCACGAAGTTACGATGATGATGAGGATGGCGATTATAACGACAACGATGACGACGACCGTGAGTCTACGACTCTACGTAAACCCTTGCAGGAAACCCCTAAGCCCCTTGAAAGAGACCACTAAAATCCTTGAAAACGTCCCTAAAACCCTTGCCAAACACCCTAACCCCCAAGCCCAGCAGCTAAAACCCTCATTCCTAAAGCCTATGTTAACCCTCCATACGAAGCCGCTGAAGCCCCTACTTGTCGAGTATCCTCAAAACTAAAGGTTAACCTTTGGGAACAGATTGGCATCATGTAGCGAGTATTGTGTCCACAGTGAGGTTAAAGGTTACCTACTCTACTACTAACACCCATTGAACCGTTATAGAACCTCTTACACTACAGCTTATAGTACCCACATAGAGGTTAAAGGTTACCTAATCTACTACTAACCCCCATAGAACCATTACAGAACCCCCTTCAGTAATTACAGCGTGTAATGCCCAAAGAGGTTAAAGGTTAACCACTCGACTACTAACCCCCCATAGAACCATTATAGAACCCCTTACAGTAAAACTGGTTACAGGTTAGCTACTCTACTATTAACACCCATAGAACCGTTATAGAAATCCTTACAATAATTACAGCTTGTAGTACGGTTATCGTTAGCTACTCTACTATTAACACCCATAGAACCGTTATAGAAATCCTTACAATAATTACAGCTTGTAGTACGGTTATCTACTCTACTACTAACCCCCCATAGAACCACTACAGAACCTCTTACAGTACAACTTGCAGTACCCACGAAGAGGATTAAGGGCACCTACTCTGCTACTAACCCTCATAGAACCAGTACCGAACCCCTTACAGTACAATTTGCAGTGCCCACAAAGAGGATAAAGGTTGCCTACCCTACTACTAACCTCCATAGAACCATTATTTATAGAACCCCTTTACAACCCACAAAGAGGCTAAGGTTACCTACTCTACTACTAACCCCCATTGAACCATTACAGAACCCCTTACAGTTCAACTTACAGTACCTACAAAGAGGATACAGGTTACCTAATCTACTACTATCTACTCTATTACTAACCCCCCATGGAACTATTACAGAGCCCCTTACGGTAGCCCTTAAAGTACCCACAAAGAGATTATAGACTATCTACTCTTCTACTAGGAGCCATGAAACCCCACAAGACCATCGTAATACCCCAGGGATCAAATATCAGGAGTCCGTCGACCCCTAGCCATAATCAATGGTTTTGTGCTTTGAAAGACAAGCTGGGTGGTTGTCAAAATGATGATCCCTTTTTGGGTCCCTAATATAGTACGGCACCTAATATTTCGGGTTCCCAAAAAGGGACCATAATTAATTCCGGGAGCCTCGGAGACGCGACCGGCTCGACAGTCGACCCATCGAAGCGCGGTGTTGCTTAGAACGGCCACTGCCGGATCTCCGACCTCGGGGTTTAGGATTTTGTCGCATGTTAGGGGGCTTTGGGGTTTTGAGTTTAGGGCTAAGGGCTTTTAGGGTTTAGAAGAGTAGGGCTGAAAATATACCCTCGGGTTTAGGGTTATGGGGGTTCGGGAGGCGCTAGCTGATTTGGGGGTTCTGGATTTACATGTGCTTGATAGAGCATAAAACCCAAAGCAAATGTTCTTCTACCTCATAGATTCCAGGCGACCATACCAAAATCCGGTCCACAATCCTTCAGCTTTTGCACGCTACTTTGGCAAATCTCCAACCCTAAACACTATAAGTCTGCAGATCCTACACTCAAAATCTAGACGCTGCAACCCCAAACCCTAGATAAATCATGACTTGGGGGTGTCCGAAAACTAGGGGTACCTTATTTGGGGGTCCCTATAACAAGGATCCGACAATTTAGGGTAGCATATTCGGGTCCCCCATGTTCGGAAACTCCCACTAACCCGAGACCCTACACTCTGAAACCCCCCAGGCCCGAGACCCTAAAGTTCATAAGCGGCTACTGAAAGGATCAGGGCAATTAGTACGCCGGGTTTTTGACTAGGGCTTTGGGGTTTAGGGTTTAGGGGTTATAAGGGTTTAGGGGTTGAGGGTTTAGGGTTTCAGAGTCACGTCACTTGTGACCCCCATTTACGGCACTTGCACATACAACCCAAAACCCTAACTCCCACTAATTACTTGTAGTCCCCCTTGTGGTCCTACTTACCCAGTATTCAGAACGCTTAAGTAGGGCCAAGCGGCATTCACGCTGACGTGTGGGCCATCCTCAACTCTTTTGCCAACAAGCTTCAGAAGAGGTCAGGGTTTAGCGTGTATAGGGTTTAGGGCTTGTGGACAGGTCCTTGTTATTGCATGCAGTATATGGGCCTCAAATAGTTGACAAAGTCTCAGGACATGTTACACTATTCGTCAATGTATTTGGGCTCTCAGGGGGTACGGGAGCACTTCTCGGTTTCGGACTCATATCGTAACCATCGTCGTACCCGGCATCGCCAAGACAATAATCTGCAAGCAGATCAAACCCGAGACTCCTAAACCCTAAACCCTCAGCCCTCAACCCCTAAACCCTCAACCCCTAAACCCTAAACCCTCAACCCCTAAACCCTCAACCCGAAACTCCTAAACCCTCAACCCGAAACTCCTAAACCCGAAACTCCTAAACCCCTAGACCCAAACTATCTCAAGCAGCCGAAAGTCCTCGCACTCCGCAGGCGTCAAGGCGAAATCCGCCAGTCGGACCGGCTCCGGTGCTCGAGCATCCCAGAGCCGCACCATGCCTTCAGCCTCACTTAGGGTTTAGGGTTCAGCCTCACTGCCCAGAGAGCCCAAAACCCCTTAACTAAGGAATATACCTTAAATTATAAGGGGATTCATACTATGATTTAAGCTAGATTCCTTGATTAAGGAGTTTTGGGCTCTCTGGGTGGCAAGGCTTTTGTGGTTTAGGGAATTAGGGGTTTAGGGTGTGGTTGCTTAGGGGTTTAGGGTTTAGGGAATTAGGGGCTTAGGGTTTAGAGAATTCGGGGTTTAGGGTTTCGAGAATTCGGGGTTTAGGGGAAATAGGGGTCTAGGGTTTAGAGAAATAGGGGTTTAGGGTTGGGCATCGAGACCCCAAACCCTACTAAACTCCAGATCGGGGCATGCGGATGTCCAAGGTGTGGGTAAGGGAATGGAAGGAGATGACGAAGATGCCGAACGAAAACTAATAAACGCCTTAATACGTCGACTAGGATAGTGCTGTAGAATATACTTATAGAGGGAGAACAAAGGGTTAGTCTTACCAATTACTCCGACCCCTATTGCGGGCTTTTGGGATCGGGAGGGCTCACGAATTCAGGTTTCACTCTCGTTGGAAGCTTTGGCAGAAGATTGCGGGCTTTTTTAGCTCAACTTCCAATTGAATGTCTTCCAGGACGTGGGGTTGAAACTAATTACAACGGGTTCGGATTGATGCACCTCCCTACAGTAACCGCCAGTGTTTAGGGTTCTGGCCTGAGGGTCTAAGGCCAAGGGTGTAAGGAAAGGGCCAGACTCAAGAATCCGCAGTCGGGAGAAGGACTACCAGCAGTAAAGCCGTTTCTTTGAGACCCGAAACCCTAAAACCCCAGAGTTCAATCGAGCTTCGTTCATGAGCAGCGCATGCTCGCCCAGAGGCTCACAAGCCACCAAGTCCTGGATTCGTTTGAGAGGGGTTTGCTTCGAGCCTCGGGTGGGTTCTGGCTTGAAGCGGTTCGTCCAGGGTTGAAGGGTTTAGACATGGGCTCTTGCAGGGTTTCTTGCCGATTCTTCTGGATTTTGTAAGAGCTTTGTAGAGGTCATTATGAGTTTTTTCGAGGTCGTCGTTAAGGAAAGCAGTGAAGCTCTCATACTTGACCGGGAGATGGAGACATCACAGCTATGATTCTATGATTGGCTTATGTGGTAAAGCAATTGAGCTCCTGAAATGAACATACAACAAAAGCCCGTCATATGGGGTCTACAGCTCTTACAAAATCACTTCCTCCCAAAGCTTTATAGAAACCTCTAAAAAGTCACATGTAAGTTTGTAAACATTAGCGTATACTAGATACGATATTCTTTTATTATCTGTCTGATGCAAAATATCCTGAGTCCTGGGAGCCGACGGTGCAGGTCTGCACCACGGCACCCTGGACCTGCACAGGACAGTCGTCGGATTGGGGTTTGTTTAGGGCCGTTTACGGGTTAGGCTTAGGGTTTCCTAGTTAACGGTTTAGGGTTTAGGGGTTTATGGTTTAGGGTTTAGGGTTTAGGGTCCAAGTTCAAACTTGTGGGTGCTGTTGTTCAAGGCTTTGTCGTGAGGTTTGCTCAACGACTGCTGCAGGCTGGATTTCGGAAGCCCGCATCAGCAATAGTCGTCGTTGTCGTCGTAGTAGAAGTGGTGGCAGCGGCAGTGGCAGGGGCAGTTGGAGTGGTAGTCGCAGTGGCAGCACGTATGCACGTTGCTTAAGCTCAGGCCGGTGCCGTGTCGAGGATCTGTGCGCTGTTGAGGCTTCGAGCCGCAGCAAGGACCTGTGTGCCACCTTGGCAAGATTTTGAGCTCGAAAGGGGCAACATCCGGGATTCTTTCAGGGATCCTGTAAGGGCTAGACCTGGCTCAGGGGTGTCTGTTTGGGAGTTCCGGGTTTGAAATCCATTCGGGCCTACGGCGTAGAGTTCGGGACTTGTAAATTCAGGCTTTGGGCTTGCTGGATTTACTCCCAGCTGTTCTGGCTTCTGCCACGCTGGGGTCGCTTCTGGGCAATTCCTCGATTACTTATCATATTGTGACCGCGTATGGAAAGTCCAAAAGCGCCAACCCTTCAGGACTACATAAACCCGAAAAGAGCATGCTCGAATTGCGTAGAACCGTAGAACTAGAGGCATATGTGTGTGTATATATATATATATATATATCAGTTACTACGATCGCAGACGTTCGGTGCCCTCACTGAACAGACGATCGGCGATCGCACCTTTTTCATGCGACCGCAACGTGGGAGTCGGCCACAGTCGGATCATCAAAATTTCACTTGATCTTCACAAGTCCGATCGGACCCCCGATCGCCGAGGGGTGCGCCATGGCATTCACCACAGACCGCAACATCATCCGATCGGACACATCAGACAAGCGATATTCCCCGCGAACAAAATTAAAAGTCCTCGATCGGATCATCGGGCTCCGGCGACGGCTCCTCGATCGGATCGTCGTCGAGGGGGGCCGCGCCGAGCAAGTCGATCAACTGCCGCTCGGCAGCACGAAAAGCTGCATCAGGAGTGGCTTTGGCTTTCGTCCGAGCGGGAGTAGCGCGAGAAGCCTGGTACGCCGCGATCTGGGCGGGAGTCGGCGGCGCTTTGGTCGGCGGACTCGAGCTCCTCGTAGGCACCATGATCTCGGTGCCGGGAGGGAGCTGCGTACCGGGCGGGAGCTGATCCAGCCGCCGCGGGGGCTGCCCCGGAATGACATAGTGAGCCGGTCCGCTGATGCGAACGTCATCGGGCACGGCGTCGAGCGATCTGGGGGGCTGCCCTGGAACTAAATACTGAGCAGGCTCGGCGAACAAAGGAGAACGCCCTTTCGGAGCCGCTCGGCCTTGGCGCGGCAGACCAGCCTTGGGATCCACATAGTAGACCGGCTGATCCATGCCTCTGTTTCGAGCAGCTTTGGCCGGGGGCGCTTTGGGCACCGGCCGCTGAACAGAGGGCACGCCCATCACTTGATCCCAGCTGAGGGGAGGATCTGCCCCGTGATCGTAGCCGGCCGGCTGGTGACGATCGCGATCACGATGAGCCGGCGGCGTGACCCAGGGGGTCTTTCGGCAGAAATGACACATATCCAGGCGACGATCGCAAGCCGTGCACAAAGGAGTGCGCTGGTTGGGGGCCCACTCTTCGCGGGGGACCCGAACGGCTGCGTAACATTCGTCTTGGCCGTCCCCGTCGCAGAAGCAGCCGGTGAACAGGCCGCAATCCACGCAGGGACGGCAGAGCTGATCTGTGTCGCCAAAAGCGAGCGCTTGAAGGCCAACGTCGTTGCGAGGATCCCGCATACCGAAAAGAACAGATAGGGCGGAGAGGGTGGGATTTTTCGGTATGGCCCGATCGGCTATCGCCAAAATGGCCACGGAAAAGATAGATCAAGTCTGTTCCAACGATCGCGAAACTGATCTCCTAATTCCTACCCACCAGACCGATAATTAGGAGACCAGTTACTACGATCGCAGACGTTCGGTGCCCTCACTGAACAGACGATCGGCGATCGCACCTTTTTCATGCGACCGCAACGTGGGAGTCGGCCACAGTCGGATCATCAAAATTTCACTTGATCTTCACAAGTCCGATCGGACCCCCGATCGCCGAGGGGTGCGCCATGGCATTCGCCACAGACCGCAACATCATCCGATCGGACACATCAGACAAGCGATATTCCCAGGCCCTCAAACTCCTTTCGGAAAGTCCGAGAGGACAGTGATCCAACCACACATCAGACCTGTAGCGACATCACCACGAGAGGGATTATCCGCCGGGTTCGAATCGGTCGGTACCCGATCGATATAAACAGAGCACCTAAGCTCCAGAACAAGCTCCCAGAAAATTCCTACGAGCTCGCAGACGTCCTCTTTTGCAGAGTAGCCTTTGATCAAAGCTGCCTCTACAGGCTCGGAATCGATAAAGAGGAGGACCAGCTTTCCACGGATCTCTTCCCTGAAAGTCTGTATCGCAGCGACCGCGGCTAAAAGTTCGATCATGCAAATTTGGGTTTTCCGGGGGAACCACCTCGACATGATCTGCCATGACACCCCCGAGGCGAATTGCCTAGGCTGATCGTCCCTAGTGAACATCACTCCTCCAATCATCTCAGAAGAGGGATCCTTGGGGTTCGAGCTCGGCGCCGATCCATCCGTGAAGATCACCACGTCGGACTTCCGCGGCCCCGAACTGGGGATAGGCCTCGGAGGCCCATGCATCACGAGCGTCCGCCACTTGTAGAGGGAGTAGAGGAGAGCAGGCGATAGGCTCGTACTGACCGTCTTCCGGGAGTACTGCCTCTCCGACAGAGATCTCAGGAAGGCTCGGCCGATCTTCCCCCAGAGCTGCGAAGCGCCGAACATCAGCTTTCCTCTGAGCTTCCCGGCTTGGCCGGGAGACATCTCTTCGTGTTCCAGGATCGACGAGATCTCGTCGAAGAGCTCCTGCTTCCTGGACTTCTTGATCTTGAGCAAGTACTGATCGAGGTCATAGGTCACGCCCAGGATCGTGGGATCCGAGCAGAGCTGAAGCTTCTGCTGATCGAACCGGGCCCCGAGCCACCAATGGACCTTCTCGGCCAGCGCGAACGCACTATCTGCCGTGGCCTCCGGCTCGAAGCCGTACTTGTCGTCATAGAAGTTGAAGCCGGCCACGATGAACACGCGCCTTAGAATGTCGGTAATCGCAGCCGAGCGACGGTTATAGTTATAGACGGCCGAGACCAAGCCGAAGGAGTGGCCGACCATCACGAAGAACGCCACCTTTCCCGTGGCCGGGTCCTTCAGAGCGACCACACTCCACTTGCGATGGGCCGGAGAGATCGGCACCTGCCGATAGGCTCGCCGCTCGTCCAGGACCCAACCACGTAGCGGGGACTTCGGCAGCCGCGAGCGCAGCCACTTGATCACCGCCACGTTCGCGTCCGTCGAGGGGAGTTCGAGTTTCTCGGTGACGATCGTCGCCATGTTGATCCCATTTGAGGTAGCACTGTCAACTCCCCTGACTTTGTTCTTTTGAACCACTTCAAAGCGCTGAGTAGTGATCATCGCCGACGAACTCCGAGACTTCGGCCTCGTCGAAGAAGGGACCGATCGCCGACCCTTCTCGAACATCTTCCATGGTCCCTTCCCAGACCTTGGGAGAGTGCTCGGTGATCGGAGATTTCCGAATCGCGCCTAACACCTTCGATCGAAATTCCCAGGCCCTCGAGCGAAGGGCATCAAGCGAGAGATGCTCCGCATGAGGTTTGCGATCGGGCTTCCAGCGGTGGGAGGAGGCAATATCGCCGACGATCGGCATGCCCGCCATGATCTGATCCACCAGGTCAGTGTCACTGCATTTGGCCTCATTCATGAGCTCCCGCCAAAGGGCGACGTGGAAGAACTGACCCATTTCCAGTGGACGATCGTCGGGGCCGCCGCGAAGAAGACGGCGCAAATGCTGATCTGGTATCTGCTTGAGCAAGAAATCAGAGGACGGGAGCAAATCTTGAGCTCGCCGTTCCCAATGCTGCAGAAGAGAGGCCCGACGATCGCGCACTTGAGCAGGATCACGAACAATTTGCTCAAGAACATCAAGGAGATCGGGGTCGATATCCGCGTCCTTTGTGAACGGGTGTGTAGCTTCCAAGGCGAAAGCGATCGCTTCACCCGGGTGCATCTCAGTGCTGATCAGCGGAGCCACCACGGACTTCTTCATCTGGTAACCCGCGGCGACGGCCTTCTTGCCAGCCGATCGTTGACGATGTTCCGTGGCTTTGACCGGGGCGCCATGGGGCCGCTTCCGATCGGAGTCCGGGGTCTCGAGCGCAAAAGTGAGAGTTTGCCAGGACTGATCCACGTGATCACCTGTGTTCACCGGCGCCGGCTTGAAGCCCAGCTGAAGGAGTTGTTCGAACTCGTCGGCAGGGATCCGATCGACCCCCTGCACTGAGTACACTGCGAGGACCACCCGAGTTCCGATCCAGGGCAGAGTCGCGTGCAGAGCTTCCTTAGCGTTGAAGAGGATCTTATCGTCGACGAAGTCGGTGTTGAAACCGGGGATGGAGCGTCCCTCGATTTCTCGCACATCGGGCCCGAGCGGGTCTTCGATCCAGAGCCCGTCTCCTTCAAACGACCCGAGCTTGAAGACAATGTTCGGGATCGGCTCATTGCCTGAGTCACGGTGAGGTTCGGCCTCCTGATCGTAGAGGACGGCGAACGACGTGAAGAGCGCCTCAGGAGCCTGTTGAGCGATGTACTTGGTGATCGCCTTGATCGCCCACGGCCATGAGTGGCAAGACGATCGCAGTCTTGTGATGCCTCCATATGGCGATAGGCTCCCGCGAAGAAAGCTCCGCCTCGTTCGTCGGCAGCCTTATGCTGACCTTGAACAGGGAGCTCTGTCGCCAAGTCGAGGATCTCCTCACGTAGAAGCGGAGCTCGCTTTTTCAGGAGATCTTGCGCGCGGGATTCCAGATCACAGCCCCCACGCGCGCCGGACAGGGTAAGGTGAGGAGCGCTATCAGATTCGCTGGGAACCGATCAGTGGTTGCCGATCATGGCATGCGGCTCCCCACAGACCATGCACAGGTGCTTGAAACGACAGTTGTCGCCAGACACGCACCCGAGCGAGGAGTTGAAGTAGTGGCACCGGCGAGCGCCCTGCACCTTCTTGGCCGCATCGGCGATGAGCTTCCACTCCTTCTCTGGGATCCGATTGTCCCGCTTGAGCTTCTTGTTGGGATCTTCCTTAACGACCTTCTTCGGCGGATCGTCCTTCGAAGGAGTCTGCAGTCGCTTCTTCTTCTTCCCTCCGCCCCGAGGCCTTTTGAACGGGGTGTGGGGAGGAGGAGGAACCTCATCCTCCTTGACCTGATCAGGGTTATTCGCGAGCTGCTGGCGGTTCTGTTCCATCTTCGAGAGAGTCGCAGAAGTGCGAGCATCATTCCACAAATATTTGTGGTTGGTGAGCACCTCGACCAGGGCCTGCGAGAACGAGATGTACGTCGCCCTCTGTTCAGACAGCAGGCGAAAGATCTTCTTCCGGATAGGTCGGTCCGCCGCCATGAGGAATGGCAAGCCGGGGCATTCCGAGCGGAACTGCTCCAATTCCTGCAAGTACTTCAGTGGGCCCTCGGCGCGTGAGAACGCGCAAATGTTGAGGTATTCGAGCGCCATGAAGAAAGCATGCAGACGGTTGAAGAGAGTCGTGACATCGGTGACCGGCTCAGGCTGATCAGCCTTAGAGATGGACAGAAGATCTTCAGCGTTCCGAGAAAGTCCAGACTTGACAACTATAACGTCCGAGCGGGTCCTGATCTCGGCCGGCTCATAGAATGGAACTATCCCATGGATCAGGAAATCGCGGGACAGCCGCTCGACGAACTTCTTATGCGGCTCCTTGGCGTCGATCAGGATGACGTCGGGGTGAACCCTCACAAAGCGATCGCGAAACTCCGCGTGGTCCTCTTGGGAGAGCTCCGGGATCTTGTTCGGGTCCTCCTCCATACGAGCTCGCCGAGAGGCGTACTGCGTCTGCAGCGCTTGAGCAGCTTGCCACACCGCCGCCAAGGACATCACGGAGAGCTCCTGTGCTGCCGCATCAGCCCCGAGCGGGGTCAAGTCATCTTGCCACAGCCGGCGGATTGTCGCCTTCGCCGAGGTGAGATCCTGCCCTAGCATTGCGAACATCTCGACCGTGAGGAGACCTTTGAATTTGTCGGCCGAGAGCCTGCAGAGGGCTGGATCTAGCCCCTGTCTCCCGAAGATCTGGCGCAGGTTCAGCTTCGGGGTCGCCGCCTCATTCGCGTATGCGGTGCGATCGACCATGGCTGCCTAACGAGCTGTCTGAAAAGAAAAGCTACGGTCAGGGAGAGGCTCAGCTCGAGTGGCCATCGTGACTGCGAACAGCTGTGTTCACGGCTCCGTAAAGATCTTACCGGAACACAACGAGCACATCTGAGTACTCGGCGGAATCTCGCCGAGATCCTCGCACTCGGTGATCGCGTACCGGCCGCAGAGCGTTCGCTCCGTGCCCGTACCATCTATATACATGGCATGATATTTAAGACTCAGATCCTTTGAGGATCCCGCAGCCGATCTAGCCTTGGTGACATAGGTCAGAGCGAGATCTCCGAAGTCGACCAGATTGGTATCGTCGGCCTCGAACTCCGGTGGAGATTTCCAGTCGGATGCTATCCTCTTCGTGAGCCGCTTGACCATCTCGATCGAGATCTCTTTGCGGCTCCGAGCGTACTTCAGGACCAGCTGGCTCGGATCCTTCCAGTTCGCTTGGAGCCCAATCTCTTTATCGGGCTCCTGCGCCTGGACCGCCGCCGAGAGCAGCGTGACTCGGCAGGAGTGCCAGGTGATCTCCGGCACGATCTTCAGGAGCTCCTTGAGCCGCTCGGGCGAGATGTGCCCGCGCTTCAGATCGTCCGAAGCTGCAGTAGTGAGCACGTACCGCAGCCACAGGATGCTCCGTTGGTAGCTGGCAGGCCGATCGGCGAATCGCTCAGCCGATTCGAGCTCTTTCATGAAGTAGTCGCGATCGTCCATTTCGAACGCAGCTGCGTGCCATCCGTCTTCCATCCAGTCGGATCCGGAGACGGAGACTCTGGCCGCCGCGAACCGCGTTCCCTTCTTTTGTCGCTCGACCTTAGTCTGCCAAACCACCCCATAGAGAGCCTCGTCCTTCAGGGCGAGCGCCTCGGGCACGACGTGGAGCGCGTCGTCGAACCTGAGGGACGAGTAGATCATCACGAGGACCCACCATGCGAAGAACGCCATGGGGAATTGGCTCGACTTGAAACGAGCGCACACGAACCGCTCGAGCGCCGCCACCAAGATCAGAGGGATGGGAACCGCTTCCCTCGTCTCTTTCCCGCGATCGCCATAGACCTTCTTCTGCAAGGCCATGATCCGGGGATCGAGGAGGTCGGGCAACGGCAAGCCGATCCGCTTGCAGATCCATTTGACCGCCCCACGTACCGAAGGTATAACGGTGGGGCCGCAACCTCGGTCGGAGAGATCTAAGAGGTACTTGACGAGCACGTCGGTAGTCAGCGGGATCACCGCTAGGTTCTGCGACCGCGCCCATGTCTCGATCCTCTCCCAGTGACGAACGCACTGCTGGATAGTGCGGAAACCGCCACTCTCGAAGACGATCAACCTCAATGCATTCATCTCATCCTGAGAAAGGGGGGATCCTGGCTTTGGGTTGCCTGCGATCGCGGCGTGCTCGCCGCACCTCTCCACGATCGCTTTCAGTCTCATGCCCCACTTCCGTGCCTCGCCGAGCTCGCGAGCTTTAAGCGATGCCTGTGGATCTTCAGGCCTCGGCTCGATCGCCCGCGGCCTCTTAGCGAGCGGCAATGGCATAGGAGGCTCCTTGCCAGTCCCCTTCGACTTCAGTGGCGATCGCCCGAAGACGACCGGAGCTTCAGCTAAGCCGAATCCCAGATCAGTGGCCAGATCAGCCCAGCCCGCTGCTGCCGTGCTACGAACCAGCACAAACAACAGCTCGATCGACGGAACCCACCTGCCGAGCTCCTCCTCGTTCTTCCGCCGATCTGGCGTGTGGAGTTCCTCGAGGGCAGGGACTAGATCAACGAACGCTTGCACACACTCAGCGATCGTCCCGTCCGAAACAGCCGTGAACTTCTCGAACTGAGCCATCCGAAGATCCACCAACCATTGGCAAAAATCATCCCCGAACAGGGGGAGGGATAGGATCTTCCGAACGGACCTATCCATGCTGGGCCTGAACATCTGCACGAACGATCGCACGTGCCTGCTAATGGTAACCGAGCGCCGTGCCTGAGACAGGTATTGATCAATCTCACTTCCAGCAGAACATGCGCTGGGATCTAGCGCGCCGAGAGGATCGCTCGGCATGTTTGTTCCGCGGAAGAGCCCGGCTGATCCGCCAGGAGGCTTTGGTCGCGCGGCGCACCACCCTCTTAGGAGCGTGCACAAAAACCGACCATCACCTAGGCTTCGATCGACAACTACTCCGAGGTGTCCATCGTGTAGGGTCCCGTTGTCGATCTGGCCGGCGGGTATGCCGCCTTCGGCACCGAGGTCGGGGTAGAGGACGAGGCGGCGATCTCCGGGCCCGTCTCCTCCACCCTGACTGTGCTGAACCGCTCATACTCCGCCTGCTCCCGATCCTGGAGGACGTCCGTGAAGACCTGCGGCGTGATCGCAGCCGAAGTGCGCGAGAAGCGCATGTCAGCCCTCATGCGATCGCGGGCTTCCGTGACGACCTGCTCGGCGATCTGCGCCTCTTCCAGCTCGCCCTCGGTCGGCACCTGAACAGTGCTCACCCTCTGGTCGAAGACCTGCTGAGCCGAGGTGGGCATGTTCGTGAGCGCCGAGGTGACAGAGGAGCCCAGCTGCTGAACCGCCTGCCGAGCCGCCTCATCCATCAGAGCCGGAGGGCCATTCCGGGCCCGAACGGCATTGTTCTCGTCGTGCGACCGGTGGGCGAGCGCCTCCTGCCGCACGAACTCCAGCGGGCAAACCTTGAGCTTGGATCGAGCCCTCACGTGGAAGTTCCCCTGATCAACTGGGAACTCGTCCGTCGCTGTACCCACTGGCTCCTGCTCGCCGGCGAACGCACTGCGGTACCAGGGGCCGATCACTGCAGAGAGCTGCGCGAACTGCTGGATGTGGTCTGGGCCTTCTACGCGAGCGCGTTGGGTACGGGAGGCCTGGATCGTGTTGATCAAGGCGGGCCCCGAGATGTGGCTGACCGTGAGCCAGGTGCCTGGCACGGAGGTCCGCCCGCACTTGAGATCAATCCTGTTGTTCGCGTCCCGGAACCGGAACTCAACACGATCGGCATCATTGCCATAGCCCTCTCTCGAGGCACGATCGGTACCTCGGAGCTCGCAAGTGCTCATGGCATGATCACTCGCCATAACCGCTCCTCTTGGCCCGATCGTGTAGACCCGGGCTCCGACTTCGAACGAAGTCACTGAGACCTTCCATCCCACGAAGTTCGTTGGCCGTCCTGATCAGGACCTCGTCACAGAACTGCTGCTGGACAGAGAGGTCCGAGTCCGAACGGTATCCTCGGAACACCCAGTGGAAAAGGACCTCGTTCCCATTGAAGACCTTCACATCCACATAGGTGGCCGAGGTGTCGAACATCACCGGCCACGTAAAAGGCTTTAAAGCCGGGTGCTATAGCGCCCGACTCGCATAGGAGTCCCACTGAGCACATGGGCCCCCAGTCTTCGAGGTCATCGAGAACAGCAGAACTGCTTTGATGCCATCGAGGGTGTAGTTCGCGAACAGCGAGCAATGGTAGCCCGAGTTCGGGGGCATGACCAGATCCCGCTCCGTCAGCACATTGATCGAGCTGGCGGCATTCGAGATGATCTCCTCGGCGAGCCAGTTTTGGAACGGGGAGATCACCCGATCGTCGCGATTGTCGATGACGAGGAGGGAGTTCTGGGTCTCGTCCTCTTCTTCCACCACGAGCTGGCGGACGAACTCAGGCCGCTGAACAGCGAAGGGGTTATGTGCCGCAGGGGCGGGGCGATCGTTGCGATGTCCCCGGCGATCGCCGCGACCCCAGCCTCCGGAGCCCCAATCGCCGGATGCGGCAGCTGGAGCCGCAGGATTCTCGGGCGCCTCTGCCTCGCCTGGAGTATAGAATCCCCAGTTTCCCGGATTCTCAGGCTGACCAAGCCGGCGAGGCAACCCGAACTGGGGAGCCATCGGGGCCGCCATCTGCCGACCTTGAGCGAAGCCCGCGGGAGGGAACGACATTGCTGCACTGGAGCGATCTATCCTGTTCCTCCCACGCCGAACTTTATTTTTCGGTATGGCCCGATCGGCTATCGCCAAAATGGCCACGGAAAAGATAGATCAAGTCTGTTCCAGCGATCGCGAAACTGATCTCCTAATTCCTACCCACCAGACCGATAATTAGGAGACATGTATATACGTCTATATGTATATATACATATATATATATATATATATATAGCAACAGGACTGAATGCCCCAGACTTGCGAGGGCGATTTCATGTTAAGTAGACATGAACAGACTATGGTGCTACGTGGTTTTAATGGCAGCATCGTTGTTGTAGTATGTAAACTTTGGATGCAAACCCTATAAGCCCCAAACACTAAGCCCTAGTAAAAGCCTCATACCCTAAGCCTGTAAACTAACCAATCCCAGAACCCCTGGACCCCTAAACCCAAAACCCAAAGCCCTCCACTGGCCGCTAAACCCTAAACCCTAAACCCAAAGCCCTCTAATGGCCGCTAGTCGGCTAGGAGCACGTCATTCCCAAAATCCCCACTCCGGCCTCAGCCCAAAGCCCATGTCTGGCCTTCCTGAAATCTTGAAGCCGTATACAACCCGTTTTACAAACACACAGCCTCTGTTAAGAACAATGATTTCAAGAATTACAAACACCACAATTCCAGCAACAAAAAAAACATCTGAACAGCCCATAGTTCAAAGTGCAGCCCAAGAGCCAGATCCTTGAACAAAGTGCAGCCCGGCAAAAAGCGGCGTGGGGAACTGGCTATATCCTGTGAGCGGCTCGGTCTTACCCAGAGAGCCCAATACCCCTTAATTAAGGAATATACCTTAAATTATAAGGGTATTCATATTATGATTTAAGCTACATTCCTTAATTAAGGGGTTTTGGGCTCTCTGGGTAGGCATGAGTTGAGGGCCTACATTTTAGGGTATAGGGATTCTAGGGCCGAGGTTTCCGGGCTCGGCAGGAGGTGTTGATGACTTTTGTTGTTGGGCTTCCATGGGCCGGCTTATAGGGGTAGTTGTCAAAATGAAGGTCCTTTTTTGGGTGCCCTAAATAATAGGCGCCGTATTATAATAGCCACTCAAAAAGGGACCATAATTTTGACAACCACCCATAGAAGCCCTGGGACCGAGGGGAGTTCAACTCTGAGTCAGCGAACGTAGGCGCCGGAAAAATCAGAGTCGGGGTAGCTCTTGTAACAGGGATACTCTAAGGGAGTTGTACGTTGCGTTTGCAGGGCTTCCTTCGCTCGAATAATTAGAGTTGGGGTTTCGGGGGTATACACTATATATAGCGGAAATATATTGGGACTATGAGGGATCATGGTATTACTATTTGTTCTGACCCCTATCTTACCTTCAACACACGAGGGGCTCTGAACCATGTTTTCTTTTAAAATGTTAAGGCAAGCCCAGCATTAGCAAAGCAAGCAGTGGCCTTGAAGTAGAAGAGGCAACCTCTACAGCTTCAGGCATCGTCACCCTTCACCCCTACCCCTCAATGCTTGAGGAGTGTTGGGAGTATTGGTCTCATGTGAACCCCGAGCCGCTAATGAAACCCTAATCCCGAACCCTTCCGACTAAACATCAATCAATCCTGAACCCTAAACCTCAAAACCCTAACCCGAAAACATTAGTCACTAGCCCCAAACCCCAATACCCCAATGTTAAGCAGCTGACTGGATGAGGGCTTGCAAAAGCGCCCCAAGCGCTGGCAAGAATTGCCGGGATCGCTGAGCGCGTGCAGAGTCAGCTGACCATCAATGCCACCTCAGGGTTTTCTCAAGCTTTAGGGCTTAGGCTTATTCAGGATTCATGGTGCGAATACGTGTTCCTTCACAGGGCTCCCGTGAGTTCCGCAAAGTTGCAGCTGGCCAGTTTAGGAATCTAACATTCTGAGCGAGGGCTTGGGGAAAGGGTGCAAGATACGGCGGCAGTGGGGGGGGGGGCTGGGTCTTTTACACCACTTCCTGAACTTGAAAAAGCATCCTGGCACAGAGCTCGATTTCATGTACGCTGCTCGGGGTCGTGGGTCGCTGAACCCCGGACCCGGGCGCCTGCAACCAGGACATCATTCCTGAGACTTCGGCGGAGAGGCTTTGTACATCTAGGTTCCTGAGTAGCCCCTTTAATGGGGATAATAACGGTTCCTTTAAACGGATCTATAAGGGTACTGTAAGGGTTTAGGGTTTAGAGGCTACTATACTAGGTTCCTGAGTAGCCCCGTACCAAACAGGGTACCCTTTTTCCTACTATTCGGTTTTACTAAGGCACAAAGGGCAAAAGGGTACTACCAGGAGGGGCCCCGGGGCGGTTGCGGGGCTGAGAATTTGAGGGCTTAGCCTGTGGATCATGGTTTAGGGTTTAGGGTTTAGGGGCTTCGGAAAGACGCCGGACGAACATGCCAGAGGCCTGCAGAGATCGGAATGAGCCTTGTCAGAAACGCCCTGAACGCTGTTGTCAGCCTCCATCATTCGCCTGGCTGTTCTTTAAGCCCTGCTCTAGCCCTGCCCTAGACCCCAAAGCCACAAAATCCTTTACAAACATGAATCCTTGAGCCCTTCAGCCCTAAACCAAAGCCCGTAATCCTGTCAACCCTGAAGCCCTTAAAGCCCCCAAAACCCTAGCCCCGAAAATCTTCACTCTTTGCCGGCTAGCCGCGCCTCAAGTTCCGGGGACGGGGTAGGTTTAGTGTGTAGGGTTTAAGGACTTCGGTTCACTACAAGCCCTAAGCCCTAGACCCTTAAACCCCCACACAGTAACCCCTGACCCCAAATCCAAACCCCTATACTAAACCCGAACCCCTTAACCCTATACTAAACCCGAGCTCCTTGACCCCATACTAAACCCGAACCCCTTAACCCTGTACTGAACCCGAACCCCCTAACCCTATACTAAACCCGAACCCCTTATATCATCCTAAACCCCAACCCCAAAACCCCCTCCTAAACCCTATACGGTAGTACTCATATAGAACCCTCAGAGGAACCCGTATAACTCCTTTAAAGGACCCCTAAACCCTTAAAGCCCCAAGCGAGCGTCTCGGGAGCCAAGTCCAAAGCATCGATGCCGGGACGGCCGGTGAGTCGAAGAGCCGGCAGCCGACCCAAGCCGCGGCTCCTGCTTAGGGCTTCTTAAAGGGTTGAGGGAGGGTTTCTTTAAGGGTCTTAGGGGTTTAGGGAGGGAAATTCGAGGTTGAGGTCTTAGGGTATCTTTAGGGGTTTAGGGACGGTTTCTAAGGGGTTTAGGGAAGGTTTCTTAGGGGTTTAGGTCTTAGGGTATGCAGAGGGATTTAGGGAGGGTTTCTTAGGGATGCAGGTCTAAGGGTTTCTCAAGGATTTAGGGGGTTGAAGGGTCTAGGATTTTTGTTGAGGGTTTAGGGAAATTCTTGGGGGTTGAAGGTTTTTCTTAACGTTCGAAGTCTTTGGGGTTTAAGGGTTTTGAGGCTTGACAAGGATTTGGGTTTAGGGCCGTATAATCATCCCAAACCCGGAATCCCCAGAAGGAAGAAGGAGCCTCCGATACCTGCTACACCTCGAACCATTCTGGAAGGGAAAGAAAGGCTTTGTTGTTCGTGTGGAAATTGTTGGTTGATGCACCGCAACACACATCTAAAGTCTCTGAACCCGGAAACTAGGGTCCAATACAACAATACATCCTAAACCCCCACGATTATGAAAACAAAACTGATAAATGTTCTCACTAAGGCCCCCCAACTCATAAACCCTCAGCCCTAAAGCCTAAGCCCTAAACCTTGCATCTTGGCCAGGGTGCTGGAAGAGCCTCACCTCGTTGCTTCTCCTCGAAGCTGCAACCTGATCCAAGAATCCCCAAGCAGGGTTTCAGAGCTTCGGCTTTCGATAGGATCCCCGAAGTACGATTTAGGGTTTCATGGTTTTGGGGCAATAGAACTCTGTTTTCCTACCGAAAACCTTACATCCCAAAACTCTACAACCCAACACCCGCACAATTGAATCCCAAAGGATCTCTCCGACATCTTCCTGGGTCCTCTCTTCAGGTCAGGATACGCTTGGCGCTGTGCTGCCTACTTCTCAAACAGAGCTTCACAGCTAGAACGGCAGGAAAAGGAGTGCGAAGGACCGATGCCAAAGCCACGAATCTAGCATCCCAGCCTTCGTAACCGGGTGGTTGTCAAAATTCGGGTCCCTTTTTGGGCACCGTAGATATTAGGTGCCGTATTATGATAGGGACCCAAAAAGGGACCATAATTTTGACAACCACCCAACTGTTAACTTCTGCCTTCTAACCAGGGCAGCAATATACTAAACCTTAAACCCTAAACCCGAAACCCCTAAACCCATACTAACACTTGCTTGGATCTCCAAGTCCTAACTCCTACCCTACTTAAAGGCTCATAGGACTTAGTAAGTAAGGTTATAAGTAGGTCATAATTCGGATAACCCCACTTAGGGGACTTATGACCCCAAATATAACCTACTTACTAAGTCCCATGATCCTCTAAGTAAGCCCCAGCTGATATAGGGGCCCAGAGCAGGGTCCTGGAGGTATCTTGTACCAAGTTATGAGGAAACTCTCAGGGGATAACATTTCAACCCCTCTACGTAGTAACCAGGCTCTAAAACCTACCTAGCCCAAGGGCCAAATAGGAGCCTAGCCGCTGTCAGAGAGCTGCTGGCGCGAAGTGCTGTCACTTCGAAGCCGACTTCCACATGCACCGTGGCGCCGCTGCGCCTGTGGGGGGAGACTTCTGTAAATTAGGGTCCCTTTTAGGGTTGAGGATTCCTGAAAGGGTGTCTTTAAGGGATCTCAGGGTTTAGGGGTCCCTTTTTGGGTCCTTTTTGTCAGGGTGTCGTACTTGTACGGGGACCAGAGAACTCGGCAGGGTGGTGGCTAACAGGGAGGTCAGAGGGCTTGTAAAGTGCCTTCATGGGTTTACTAAGGATTTGTCAAGGCTCTGGTGTTGCTTATGATCTGCAGGCATTTAGAATCTAAAGACGTCCAAGGCAGATTAATGATGTTCGGAGTTTAAAAGGTTTAGGAGTAGGAGTGTAAGAGAATCATCCGTAAAGCCAGTTTTGTGTTCCCATGAATGTGTGGATGCGCCTGGAACTCAGACCGGTAGAGCACAAGAGACTAGCTGCGACACCACATGCCATGATGCCTTTGAACATTCTTCTGCATGAATGTGCAGCTGAACATCTGCTATTGCAGTTGCTGTTGCGGTGTCCGTTGCTGTTGCTGTTGCTGCTGTCGTTCTTCTGAATGTTGTGGCTGCCAATGATCTTTCCCACTTGCCGCTGCTGTCGTGCTGGAGTGGTCGCCCTGTGCTCCTCATGCACTGCCAGTCGCTGATAATCGTGTTTGCCTATTTCCCATCTTCCCTGTACTAGAATCTCCTGAACTAAACCCCAAACCCCCAAACCCTAAAGCCAAAAGCTCTAAGTTCCTAAACTCAATAAACCCTAAGCCGCTAAACCCTAGACCCATTACACCCTAAACCCTCAACCCCAAACCCCTAAACCCTAAATACCCTAAACCATCAACCCCTAAACCCTAAATACCCTAAACCTGAAATTCTTAAACCCTAAATACTCTCAAGCTGAAATCCTTACACCCTAAATACCCTAAACCTGAAATCTGTACACCCTAAATACCCTCAACCTGAAATCCTTAAACCCCAAATACCCTGAACCCTAAATCCTTATAGAACCTTAAACACATTAAAACCCGAAGCCCTTTGAGCACCATAACCGAGGCCTCGCTTCGCAATTCGGAGAGGTCGGTGACACGATTTCTGCCGGCGCCTGGCTACATACGTACATACGTACATACATACATATATATATATATATATATGTATATACTGCTAGTAAGTACAAGGGTTAGGGTTTAGGCCCTTTTTGATGGAATTTTGAGTTCAGGAGGGTAAGCAGAGGGTCTACTGGCGTAGCAAGTAGGATTTAGCATGCTTGGTTGGGTTGCGGCGACCTATGGCTTGGCTCGGCACAGGAGTGCAACGCAGACATGTGGCGCAAACAGCGACTGCCTGAGCTTACATGTCTAGAGCCAGCCACATATAGCTAACAAATTGCAGATAAGTGTTGGCTGCACTGCCCATCCGGATATCAGGTTGTCACGTCGAGCTGCGACACCTAAACCCCTAAAACCTAAACCTGAACTCTAAACTCCTGAACACCCTGACCCTAAACACCTCAAAGCCTAAACCCTAAACCCTGGCGATGCTTAAGCCCTAAACCCTTGGCCTAAAGCCTAAACCCTAAACTCTAACCCTAAACACCTAAAGCCTAAACCCTTAACCCTGGCTATGCTTAAGCCCTAAACCCTTGGCCTAAACCCCAAACCCCAAACTCTAACCCTAAACACCTAAAGCCTAAACCCTAAACCTTAAGCCCTAAACCCTTGGCCTAAACCCCAGACCCCTAACTCTAACCCTAAAAGCCTAAACTCTAAGCCCAGAACCCTGCCTATGTAAGCATGTCGGCCTTGGTCTAAACCCTAAACCCTAAACTCTAACCCCTAAAACCTAAGCCCAGAACCCTGGCTATGTAAGCATGCCGGCCTTGTCGGGACCGAGCTTTGGTGTAGCGAACTTCCCTGGGCAGCTCTGGCAGGCCTCAGGTCTCATATAGCAATAACAGCAAGATCAATAACAATACATTTGAACAAGAATACTTATACATATATATATATATATATGTATATAGTTAGATGTACATGCATATGTGCATGTATGTATATATACAGATATGTGTAAGCAGTAATGATAGGAAAAGTCAAAGAAGGCAAAAGTAGTACTCTCAGAATGGTAATAGAAGCAGCACATTGCAAATGAATGGTAAGGCCTTCGATGGGTAGGTCGTCGCGTCTTTGGATTTTTGCGGTGTATATGGCGCGGTTTAGGGTTTAGGGCCCAAGAGCCATAGTGGCATTGTTGTTGATTTTTGGGTCATGGCGGTAGAGTCGTGCCTTGAGGGCTACGGGTTCCAAGGGTTCGGTAGGACTTATATAAGGGTTTTGGGGCTCTGGGGTGTTGGTTTGTACCGTTGAGGATCATGGGGCGATTAGGGCGTAGGCATTCGTTTGACGAGGATTCTGGGATTCCATGAAATTGCTATTGTCGGGCTTACGGATCTTTGGGCTTACACCCTAAAGCCCTAAACCAGACTTTCGAAGTTTCGATCCAGGGCTCCTCAGTTTGACGTACCCAGACCTTCCAAAATCCCTCAATTAAGGAATATACCTTAAATCATGGCAGGATCCCGAATATGATTTAAGGGATATTCCTTAATTAAGGGATTTTGGAAGGTCTGGGTACATGTTATTGGCAGTGGCGACCACAGTAAGGCGCCTAACAATGACATAAGCGTCTGGCAAATTGGTAGCAACATTGCGTGCGGCGCCCAGATGTCTTTGCATTGTGAACTCCCCCCCACCAACCCTAAGCCCTAAACCCCAAACCCTAAACCCTAAGCCCTAAAGCCTAAACCCTAAGCCCTAAACCCCAAACCCTAAACCCCAAACCCTGCACCCTAAGCCCTAAACCCCACACCCGGATCTGAAGGCCCAACCTTTTGAGTCCCTCCTCATCGCCCCGAGGGGCGGTCCAACAAAGCCGGTAGAGGTGGACGTTCCGAGACAAGTCCGTGTAGCGTTTCAACGGCTCCTTTCTAGGGCTCCAAAAAAGCAC
Organism: Symbiodinium sp. CCMP2592; assembly: GCA_905221615.1. Classification (NCBI taxonomy): domain Eukaryota; class Dinophyceae; order Suessiales; family Symbiodiniaceae; genus Symbiodinium; species Symbiodinium sp. CCMP2592. The sequence continues at coordinate 49,546 of CAJNDT010000959.1, read as the reverse complement.
ATAAGCAAAAATGAGGATAGGGATATCCCATATATACCCCTTATGATGAAGCCCAATAAGTTAGGGATATCCCCATAAAATGCTTATGCTTATGTGCTTGTTGGGTCCCTAACTTTCATCTTCTCACGCTCAGAGAACTTAAATGCAGCGGCTAAAACTTCTACCGGTCTTAGGCAATGTTAGCTACAAACTCTGAATGTGGGGACTTTAATAATTAGTATAGGGTTTTGGGGCCCATTATACTATGATTATAAGAAGGAAGCCCCAAAATAGTATTGGTCCTTGGTAATTAGTTAGTCCCCTATGTACACCCCGCTTATATCCCAAATAATGATCTTTATGGACCCCTTTAGAAGGAACCCTTAAAGGAACCCCCAAAGTAGTACGGGTTTTTATTTGGGCCCGTACATTATCACATTACGGCTCCCTTTATCAATCCAGAGGCTTCGGATTCTTCAGGACGTGCCAAGGCACGATGGGGTTCCGGGGTATAGTATATTAAACCATACTTCGGACAAGGCATACCAAAAGGCCCCGATATTACACCCGAAAACCCCTCACCCTGGATCACAGCATCGAGACCCCCTGAGCCCTAAACCCCTGGACCAGGTCGGAAATTGAAAACTCTGTGCTGAATGCCCCGACTGGCCCAGGCACAGAAGATGACACCTCACATTCGTTCAGTAGCTTGTGGCACTGTAGACCCCCAAGCCCCACAATCCTGAACCCCAAAAAAACCATGAAGAAACCTACACACCCAAACCACCAAACCTCATGATCAGCCAAGCTGAATATACGGAGGGCCTAACAATTCAATCGCGGCTTCAGGGCATAGACTAATGTGAATATGTTATGGAATCCTTGTGGAACTCCAGAAAAACGTTAACGAAGAAGACTCTTGTAGGAACTGTGATGTCAACCGCACAACACCACACCCGTCTAGTCCCCCTCAAAACAACCTTGTGGAAACATTTACCGTAGTCCTGAAAAATGTAGAACCCCTGCACAGCACGCACAGCACCCTATATGAAACCCTAAACCCAACACCCAGCCCAAAACCCCTAAACCCTAAACCCCGTAGATGAAAGCCCCCGGACTGCCTGAGCAGAAGAAGACTTCGCAGAGCTCGCCAGGCTGGGCCACTCATTGAACCACTCTGCACGTGTCAGCCTGGAGCCCGAAGTGTACTGTATTGGCTTTAATCATTAGAATAGGGTTTTGGTGCCCAATATTTGGGCTCTTATAGTATTCTAGTAGCCCCTTAAGGCTTGCCATTGGTTTCATGGGGTCTTGGGCTTTTTGAAGATCTGATTAAGGGCCTTAACCGGTGACATCTGGCCTCACGGCGTCTTACAAGTGGCCTTGTTGCGTTTATTGTGGCTGGAGTACTGCCATCGCTTGCAGCCACTTAGGGGTTGATGGAAGAGAACCACACCAACAATCCCGTATCACTCTGAAAACACGAAATCAGGAACCACAAGACTCTTTGTGCAAGTGCTTTGTGGACAAAAAATGTCCAAACTTTTGCATCTCGTCATCATTTGTTAAGCTCTTGAGCCTGACATGCCTACGCTTAGCCACCCCCTAAACCCTAAACAATAAACCGCACTAATGGTCCATGTGCCCATATAGTATATACATTGGCCTCAAGTAGCAATCCCTATTTCGGTACTGTGGGGCTAAAAAGTTTATGCTAGTTGGGTACATGGACCCTGAGCCCGAAACCCTGAACCCTTAACCCAAGACCCCTGAAGCCTAAACCCAAGCTAGGATGCCCAGTAACCTAGGAACAAAAATGGCTCCCTTTTTGGTATTGGGCACCTTAACAAGGAACCTAGGACCACAAAAAGGGAATAAGGGTACTACTGGGCATCCTAGCAAACCCTAAACCCTAAACCCCTAAACCCTAAACCCCTGAACCCTAAACGCTAAATCCCTAAACCCTAAACCCCTAAACCCTAAACCCCTAAACCCTAAACCCAAGCTCAGTGGTCTCCCTTCAGCCCGGGGAACATCTCCCAGAGCTCCGGGTCGGCGAGGCTGCTCTGATACACGCTGCGGCAGCTACACAGCAATGCCTCTGCAACTCCTTCTATCGTAGGGCTTAGGGCTTTTTAGGGTTTAGGGTCCTTCTACTGTGGGGTTTAGGGTTTTAGTTCTTTTTGTTTATGCAGTCTTCCAAATGCAAGAGTTCAGCGTTTTGGGTTTAGGGCCGCTGCAGCTCCTTCTACTGTCACTGTCGGGGGCTCGTGATAGTAATTAGAACAGGGGTTGTAGGCTGCTTTATAATTCTATTCTAAGAAGGCGCCCTGAAGGGCAATAGAAGCAATATCTAAGGGTTCTTGATCAATGCATAACTCTAAGAGTTCGATAAGGGCCCTTCGGATGGAGATGTGAGGTTTCAGAGCTTCGGGTTCAGGATTTTGGGCCTTTTAGGGCGCAGGCCTAAGGGTTAAGGATTACTTGGAGGATCATGGGACTAAGTAAGTAGGTTATAATTGGGGTTATATGTCCCCTAAGTGGGGTTATCCTAATTATAACCTACTTATAAGCTTACTTACTAAGTCCCATGAGCCTTTAAGTAGGAGTGGAAGGGTCTGGGAATCGGTGCAAAGTGGAAAGCTGAGCAATGCTTTAGGCTTTTGCCTTGCCAAACCTTCACGTTCGGGGTCTCACATCCTCAACTCTAAATTCCCTAAGGTTCCATGTACCCATATAGTAGATACTTAGGCCTTAAAGTACCCATATAGGGACCCCTTTGAGGCCTAAGTATCTACTATAAAGGTACATGGAGCCTCTGGGAATCCAAACCCTATAAGCCCTGAACTTTGAACCGGCGGCCGAGTTCCTACTGTTACAGGCTGTGCTTGAAGGGCTGGGATACTGCTCCGCAGATCTAAGTACGGAAGCTTTACTCAAACGTAGTTCGCGTGTCTGATACAGGTAACAGCTGACTATGTCATAAGCTACATTGCTACATATGACCCTGCTGATTCTAACCAGCCGCAAGCCTCCTGGTAGGGGTTTCATCGGAGCTTCACACGAAGCTGCGAACATCGCAGAAGCCCCAGAGCGCAATTAGCCCCTCAACCAGCCTCCGAAACCCTAAACCCCAAACCCTGCGAACCCTAAACTCGAAACCATACGAACCCTAAACCCGGTGTCCTGAAATCACACAGGGATCCTGGAGGTGGCTTAGCAGCCGTTCCCAAACGTTCCCGGGCCTGAGAGCACTCTGGGGCTTCGCGGTTTAGGGCTTTGGGGATTTAGGGCTTGTGGTTCAGGGCTGGCTGTCGGATTTGTGTGTACAGGGTTTATAGGGTTTAGGAGTTTCGGATTTAGGGCAGCTACGGGGGTTCGAGAGTTTGACCGAGTTTCTCTAGGGTTGGCGTCGGGAGTGCAGCTTTAAGGCTTGAACACGCTACTATAGGGGCCTCAATAATTAGAATAGGGTTTTGGGGCCCAGTATACTAATATTTGTAATAGTCATACTAATACTAGGGAAATTCCGGGCTTTCGGACGTCAGCTTGAACCCCAAACCTAATCCCTACACCCTCAAACCCTGCCCTAGATCCTAAACCCTAAATTAGACTCTCAGCTGTTCAGGGCTGTAGGCATGAAAAACAACAAAACGAACGAACTCCAACGAATCGGCTAGCCAATACATAATCTTATATATATATATATATATATATATATATATGTATACAAATATACACACATGGATATAGGTAACGAACTGAATAAACCGTATCCATAACATACAGCGGCAAACTGGTCTTACTGTAATTTAGGGGCCTCAAGACATGTGCATGCTGAGGCCATTGCTGGGCTTCCATGTTATGAAGACTCGAAGAAATTTACGCAACCCTAAAGGCCCGTGGTTCCCCGAAGCATAGCTTGTGTTGTACCGAAAGTCGTATCAATCAGAGCAACAGCGATGATGGCAAAGAAAGACCATAATGCCAATGGCATCAGAAACAGGAGTGGGAGAAGTTGACTTTATCGCTGTCGCTGTTGTTGTTGTTGTTGTTGCTGCTGCTGCTGAAAATGGTAGCAGTTGTTGCTGTTATCCTTGGCAGTGGATAGGCTGCTGGTGTTGACGGGGATGTGGAAAATGATGATGAGGGCGATCAATTTTCGATGATGATCACGGTGAAGATATCGAGGGTGATGGTTATGACTCACTGATTATGATGATGGTTATTATGAATACGATTGTTAACTTTCCATGAAAATCTAATATTGCCATGAGTAGTATTATTGTGATAATTATCGTGACGGTGAATACCGCAGACATTAATGCCGCCCCAGCGGCCACCGCATCATCAGCTCAACCAGCAAGGCGTCGCCCCGCGACGCCGTGCGGCCTTCCGCACCTCACAGCAGAGTCATTGATGGTTAGATGCTGTTATTTTGGATACCATGCGACTATGCGTTATATACTGTATAATATATAGTTAGTATGTTATATCAATGGCCCCAAGCCAATGTACACCAATGCTCCACGGACCTGCCCCCTCCACCGGGACTCCCACAAAAACTGATGAAGCCATGAAGCCTCAATTGCAACGGCCACAGCCTGCCGACCGATTCACAGACGGACCGCTCAACCGAGGAATCAGGAGGCCGAGCTGCACCCCTTAACTCCCATAGCCTAAGTCCCTAGAGTCCTAAACCCTAGTCCCATAATTACCAAGTGTATATATATATATATATATATAAACATATATATATATATATATATACTTTACAGCCCCAGCCAAGATCAGCAAACGGGGTGCAGACAGAAAACAGTGCGTAGCTTAAGCTTTGGCAGAGCATCCATCCATCATCATCCGTCCGCCCCACGCACGCAGCATGCAAAGATGCTTACATAGATGCTTCAATGGTTGTATCCTAAAACGTCATCCCCGTAAGCCTTATTGCATGATCCCATGATCGCAGGTTTAAGGCTCTCTACGAGTTCTCAAGGCGAATCTTTCATTCTGCCGATCCCCTGGAACCCTAAAAACTCCAAATTACTCCAGTTTTAAGGCTTTCAACTTTTTTTAAGTTGTGGGGTTTCAGGGCTTGGGGATGATCCCTTCATCTAGGAAATGGCCCGGCAACGGTTTACATACGGGCTTTGGGGTGAGGGGCTGCAGGTCTTGGGGATTTGGGGGGATTCAGGGGTTCGCATGTAAGAGTCTCGGGCTTCATGACTGTTCGAACGGTTGATGATATAAATTCTGCATTACCCATAATATGGAATATACCATTCTTCCCACAGTATAGGGTCCTTAAGGTAATGCAGGATTTCTATCATCAACCGAAGGACCCGGAGAACCCTAAAGCGTTGGGGGCTTCAGGGACTTCGCGGTTCAGGGCTTGCAGGGCGTAGATGGGCCGGCAGTCAGGGATCATGGCCGCAAAGGTCCATGTACGCATGTAATGGAAACATTGGCCATAATTAAAGTATAGGTACTTTAGGGCTAGGTTTTTAGGGTTTCGGGGTAGGGTTTAGGGTTTAGGGCTATAGGGTTTATACGGTGTATATGCTATTTGGGTGCAAACATTCTAAACCCAAACTCCTGTAGAACCCTTATAGGACCCGCTTTGGGGGGGATGTTGGAGTTCTTGGCAGCTGAGACCCCGGGCCATGCGTAGCCAGGAATGAATCCCACAGCCTGGTGCTCGCTGCGTCAGGAGCTCTTGTGCTGAAGCCCTGAGCCCTCGACCCCATACTTAGAGGATCATGGGACTTAGTAAGTAGGGTTCCTTAAAGGGCTCCTTAAAGGGATCTAGAGGGTTCCTTAAAGGGATCCATAGGGTTTAGGGTTTAGGGTCTACTTAGAGGATCATGGGACTTAGTAAGTAGGTTATAATTGGGGTTATAAGTCCCCTAAGTGGGGTTATCCTAATTATAACCTACTTATAACCTTACCTACTAAGTCCCATGAGCCTTTAAGTATGGGTGGTTGTTGAATATCATGGGTGCCGTAATTATTAATCAGGACCCAAGAAGGGACCATAATTTTGACAACCACCCATATATACCCTAAACACTAAATCACTGAAGCCTACATAACTTCTAAACCCCGAACACCAATCCCTGCAGCCAAAGCCCTAAACCCCAAACCGTTGAAAGCTCATGCACCCCAAGCCCCACGCCCCTGAGCACAAAACCAAGGAGCCTCGAATCCGAAGGGGCGGGGGCTTAGCTACGGCTCTACATGCATTCGCCAGGGCTCTCATTCTCATGAGATCAACACAAAAACCTACTCTCATCCATGAAATTATGGTACAGCATCCCCCCAAACCCTATTCTCATTGTTCAGAGAGCCTAGACCGCGTGAAAATCGCTGAGCTGAGAAACTGCTGCCGGTCTGGGCGCCCAATGTGACGGCACCACACGACTTCACCTGAGCTTTGTCACGTCAGGTATGCACGCACCCGCTTACAGCCGCCCATGAGCCCAAAACCCTAAGCCCCTCAACCCTAAACCCCCCAAACCCCCAAAACCCTAAACTCTAAACCTGAACCGCGCCAGAAGAAATGCATCCTATCCCCGGCCTCTGAAGAGAACGAAGGCCACTGTCTGGAGTAAAGCATGCCGAGCCGTGTGAGATGGGGCAGAGTCCAACCTGAGCTGTAGCTTCGAAAGTGGCTGTAAACTGAAACAGCAACTTTATCGTAGAAGCTGCCCCCACCCTGTAATAGTGACTATAAGGATTATATTCGGGCCCAACTATATTCCGATTATACCACTATTACAGGGTGGGAACCCCTTCTAAACTTTATCTATCTACCTAGCTGGCTAGGTACCTACCCCCCAGTCTACATCCACACAATGTCATTGGTGAGAACAAACGATGCTGAAGCTGAAAACCCTCTCCAAAAACCCTAAACCCCAAATCCTAAACCCCAAACCCTAAACCCCAAACCCTACACCCTAATTAAGCCCGAAACCCTAAACCCTTGAAAACGTTTCCAAAACGGCCTCGCAACAGCAAAAACAGCTTGGAGCTCTCCATTGCCTCGCAGGGCAGCGGCGTTTAGGGACTAGGGTTTAGGGTTTACGGGTTTAGGCTTTAGGGTTTTTGGAGAGGGTTTTCCAGCTTGGGCGTTTTCGATTTGGATTTACACCAAAGTTGGAGCTCAAGGGTTGGGGAGGGTTGAGGGTTTGGAGCCCCGTAGGGTTGACGCAGGCTATGGGTCCTAAACCATAAAGCACTCCTAGGTGGAGCTTTTAGAGCCTTTGAAAAATATTAGTAAACAAGATCCTCTTAAGCCCAATAAGGGAAAATATAAAATGTCCCAAAGCCCTACCTAGACTCTAATATAGGGGCATTAATAGTTAGAATAGGGTTTTGGGGCCCATTATATATAAGTAGATGTAACCATTGCCACTTGTTTGTATAACTTTACTTACACTCACCCAAAGTCCCCTGGTCCCGGAAGTAGACACCAAAGTTTATCAACCAAGTCCTTTGAAACCCTATCGAAATCGTTCTGAACCCTAAAGCCTGCGCCGCATCCTCAACCCGAAACCCTACAAGCCTTAATCTCTACAGTACCCGTATTTAACAGATCTGTTAGAGGCCCAGTCCTCCACGTGGGTTACATGGCTGCCGCTGCTGCTCGGTGGTGAAAAGGACCCGGACAGCCATCGAACCGGCGTCAGATGTTGGTAGCGGCCTCGGGAAAAGCTGAACGGTTTCGGGTTGAGGGTTGGGGTCTTGGGCTAGACCATCTAATGTTTAGAGTGGGATGGGATGACTGTTGTATTGCTGCTAATTAGCGTGAAATTGACCGTCGTGATTACTCATTTCCCAGCCTCAGTGTTACTTCTGTTGCTGTGACTACGTCTGCCAATATGGCTGCTTCGTTCAACATTGCCGCACCCTGAATTCCAGGCCTTGAACACTGAAACCCTACTAACGGTTTCCATATGCTTCTCTCTCTTGCTAAGGGCCCGGGCTTCAACATGTAGGGTTCAGCCCGCAGCTTTGGGGCTTTTGTTGGGTCTTGGGGGCTGCCTGGGTGCAAGTTCAGCTTTTGGGGTTGTGACAATCATTTCTCTTCGGGCCTTTTTCGGTTGCACAATCCAAGACAGCTGCGTTTGGGCACACGTTTGTGTCAAAATAACCGGCAACTCGCCAATGGGCGACTCTCCCATACCCTAAACATGTTGGCTTCGGCTCAATGAAACGGTAGTGTAGGGCCTGCACAGCTTTGAGGCCGAATGCATCTACTACGTATGTACCGTATTACTTCCGTTTCCAACCCCTACCTGAACCCTAAACCCTAAACCCCTGAACCCTAAACCCCACACCATAAACCATGAACCGCTAAACCGTAAACCCTAGGCCCTAAACCCCTAAGCCCCTAAACGACAGCAGGCTTTCAAGGTAGGGCGGAGGCCCTTACAGCCCGGGACCCAAACTGCAAGGAGCTTAGGACAGGGCAATGCTGGCCGTACCTGTTCTGCAGCTTCCGATTGTTTTCGGTTTAGAGTTTAGGGTTTAGGGCAGTAGGCGATTTACCTGTGAGGTGGACGCTGCTGTAGGGTAGTTCTCTAAAGTTACGGTCTCTTCTAGGGTGCTTTTTAGACGCCCGGCTGTGTTTGGGGACCTAGAGGGGGCCCTAAGTTAGAGAACTACCCATCTGGGAGTTACCGAAAATAGGGGACCCTAGCATGCTACCCTAATGATCCTTATTATAATATAAGGAGCCCCCCCCCAAGTAAGCTACCCCCTAATTTTCGAGAACTACCCATCTAGGTTTTGGAGCACTGTCAACTGGATTTTGCGGAGGAGGCCTTCGAGCAGCATGCGGCTCAAGCCGTTAATATAGGGGCCTGAATTCTCAGACTAGGGTTTTGGTGTACGTTATACTATAGTTACGATAAGGAACCCACAAGAAGACAGCACAGGTGTTTGGTGTACAGTATACTATAGTTATAGTAAGTAACAAAAAATTGCATAGGTAATTATTGAAGCCCCCATATTACAGTGGCAGTTGCCACAACAAGCCGATCTGTCACTTAGCCCCTTGCGGTTTCAAAGGTGTGCTTGAACCTTTCGAACTTTGGGGTTTAGGACCAGAGGGTTTAGGAACTGCGGCCCACTCCCAGAAGCTCATCGGAGCACCGACAGCCGGAGGCAGTGCAGAAAGCCGGGGGCTTACTCCCATGTCGCAACCCTTGAACCGATTCAGAACAGCAAGGCGGTAACCTCAAACCTTCGAAACTGCGCCCCATTCCCGTGCAGAACCTTGCACTCTTGGGTATAGAAGCCACAGAGCAAAAGCCAACTCTTGAAGGAACCACTATCTGAAGAACAGGAAGCGAGTTTTCAAAAACTAGATAGTCCCTAAACCCTAAACCCCTAAACCTTAAACCCTAAAAGTCCGAGCACCCAAAATCCTACGAACTACGTAGCAGCCTGCAGTCACCACGGAGGAGGTGGTGCCGACAGAGATCTGGCAGCTCGGCGTTCTCCACGAGGACTGTGAAGCTTCCGAGGTCGAAGGACTCCTGCGGTCCGGTTTAGAGTTTAGGGTTCAGGGTTTAGAGTTTAGGATTGAAGGTTTGGGGTTTAGGGTTTAGGAATTAGGAATCAAGGAATATTCATGCCGGAATATATGTTTAGGGTCTAGGGTTCGCTTCTCTGCAGACTGGGTTCTTGGTAAGGAGGTTGAGTTAAGTTGCCATAATGAGGAACTATGGCAGATAACTATCCTCATTGTTGGTAGCTTAAATCAAAGTTCTTAACAAGTACTGTTTACTTAGCAAGATCCCAGCGGAATGTTACGCAGGATTTAAGACTGAGGCTTGTGGGGCTGTGCCGGGACCCGAGCTCTAGCATTAAGGGTTGGGGTATGGGTAAGGCTTCAGGGTCATGGAATATGCCCAACATCTCCTGATGCCCCTGACAGTCCGAAGCGGAGCCCTAAACCCATCTAGGCAGGCTGAGATCTTCTGAGGTTATCGCGAAGCCCCGACACTAACGTCAGCCGGGCTGAACTGAAAATACTGGCCATCACATTGGGATGGGGATGAATGGGTTTCTTTGGAATTTTTTGGGACCGAAAGGGGATACAAGTATCAACTTGGCCTCCGGAGCACGTGCATAAAAAACCGTACATGCAACCTTGAAAACACAACTTGAAACACGACACATGCCCTATTGCCACAAAGCCCAGCCTCTGAAACAAACAAAAACCTAAACTCTAAACCCTATGAAGGCCCAGGGGCCTGGAGGTCGTACCTCACACGATTCAGGACATCCTGAAGTCAAAGGGCTCTTTCGGTGCTTAATTCCGGGTTGCGGGCTTTGGTCAGGTGAGGGTTTCCGACGTCCGACTGTTTCGGGGGCTGTGTCTTGGGGTCCTTTTCCCAGGTGTCTTCGTGGAGGGTGTAGGATTCCGGTGGTTTGGAAGGCCGTGCAGGGAGCCCGAAGCCCTAAATGCCCTAAATCATGAAGTGACATTTTTTGGTGTACAGGGTTTAAAGCTTGAGAACTTTTTCGGCTTTGGGTCCCATAAGGAACAAGTTTAGGGCGCAGGGTTGGAGAACCAAATCCTGGAACCTGAACGCTAGAAAGCCCAATCTTTAAGCTGAGTCGCTCTTAGGACGGAAACCCCACACATCCCCCAAAACATAACCTCTGCAATCCTCCCATGGGGACGCGAGAACACCCCGACAACACCGCTCACGACTCAATGCGCATGGAAAACGAAGGTTTCGACACGTACTTCAGACCCCATCACCTTGATTAGTTAACCAAACCTAAACTTCTGAAATCTTACACCCTGACTTGCTAACCGCAGGCTGGCTGCTTCAACGCCAGTGGCACCTTCGCGCAGCTGCGCTCGCGTAGCCGACCTCATCAGTCTGGGATTTAGGCTTCAGACAAGGCGGACAGCCTAATACAGGGGCCTTAATGATTAGAATATGGTAAGGGGCCCCCAAAATATTCTTGGTTTATTTAGGCCCCTATTGTAATCCTGAACCCCGGATGTGAAGTGTTGCAGAACTCTGCGGCAGCGCTGCATCATGGGAGTCTCATCCGCAGCCTTAGGAAGGTACTCTTCCAGGCTTGGGGCTTCGGGGTATTAGGGACCCAAAAAGGCACATAAGCATAAGCCTTATTGGGCTTCCTTATAAGGGGGTTTATATGGGATATCACTATCCTAATTTTTGCTTATGTGCTTTTTTTGGGGCCCTAGGTATAGGGCTGAGATCCTGACTCTGCACTGAACTCTCGGAAAACGAATCCAGAAGTGTACAACCTTTTACACGAACATAGTCACAAAGAAGACTCTTTCCTTTGAGGGCGCAGGCTTTGGTTTTTTCGATACGTTTGAGGCTTCAAATGCCGAGAAGCTCGGGAATAGCGTCGACGAGGCTTCTCAGCAGAAAGTGGCGACGTCCTATGTCAGCTTCTGAAGGCTCGGGGATCTGGAGTTTTAGGGCTTCCCGTACGATCTAGGACTTCTAGGACATAGAGTCACGGGCTTTAGGGCTCGGAGCCGGATCCAAAGATCCGGGCTTAGGGTTAGAATCCAGCTTTCAGGAAGACTCATCCTGCAGTGTGGGCTTAGGGTTACTTCTTTCCAGTGCTGGCACGCAGTGCTCACCCCGTGAAGCTGCGGAGCTGAGGAACCCGATTTCTGAACACGACAAAACCCGAAACCCCGTCGTAAACCCGAAAGAGCCCGAGTTTGACGAACCCTTAACCCTAAAGAGCCACAGGTGTGACGTTGCAGCAGGGGGGCTGTGGAGATGCAAAGGGCGACATTCCTCGGAGTTCGGCACAATGGGGTCGCAAGGGCGCTTGTTTCTTGCGCCATAGTGTTCCGAGGGATGCGATGTGTGTTCATACATTACAGGCAAAGGCACATATACACGTACATACATGCACACATACATACATACATACATACATCCATCCATGCATGCATGCAATACCGGTACACGCGCACGTACACCTACATGTGCACATATACAGGTCCATGTTATGTACATACACGTACACACACACACACACACACACACACACACACACACACACACACACACACACACACACACACACACACACACACACACACACACACACACACACGCGCGATGGATGTAGAAGCAGAACTTGAAGTATGTTACTCTGTGTAATAGAGACTGATAGCACGCGACTGATATTCGTGCGAGGTATAGCTTAGCTGTGCAGCAACATTGCTAAGAGTAGCGAAAGGCAACATACCAACGGCATCAAACACAACTTCACATGCGGTACACAGCTCCGGGTCTCGTCACTTGTAGTCGGCGAAATCGGCCCGAATGCATCACCAGTTACATGAACGACATAGACGTTTGCCATCATGCAGCATCTCCAGAACTGTGGAAGTGATCGGAGCATCGGTTGCATGTTCTGCTATCCACCATGTACCGCATGCGATTTGCGAAAGACAAACATCAATCAAACATGCTACTAATTTGACGCGACGTGGCAGCATCATTACACATCATAGTAGACTGGGATATACTTTCGGGCTCTTGCCGTACCACTTGTGAATGCATCCAGTAACACTGTTGTGGAAAGTAGTCTCAATGATGTTGCTGGACTTTTGTTGTTGTTGTAACGAACAACTGTACAGGACTCATCATGATTACAGATACAACTCTGCCGCAGTTCGAGCCGCACATGCATGATATAGGGGCCTTGATAATTAGAACAGGATCTCGGGACTATATCTATCATTATATCTATCATAAGGAACCCTATGGAATACTATTGGCAAGTATTCCGACTCCTAGAATATACATTCCATTTCATTGCCTAGAAAAACCTGTCACTGCGGAGCCGTGAAGCTGCCTCGCAAGCCTAAACCCTCATAGCGTATACATTGGCCTTGAAGTGGTCCCTGTATAGGTACTTTGGGACCAAAGTAGATACTACTTGGGTATGTTGACCCTAAGGAGGTCATGCCCTCAATGTCCGAAATTCGACACCCTGACAAGAATGTTTTGGGCATAGCGGCGGAAGGTACGGATGCGGAGTTGTGGCAACCGAGCATTGCAGGACCATGTCGCGGCATCCGGACCTCGCTACAGGAAGAGCGATGGGTCTGGGGTGCAGGGTTTCATAGCCCTATAGAACTTTTTAACATGTCAAGAAACCCTCAACACATACGCACTAGACTTGGGGGCAAATCCTGAGTTGAAAGGGCTCTTGGAATCAGTGTGGTGACTATGGTTCTTGGAGTGGAAGGCAAACAAGACCTAGATCTAGACCGGGCGCACGGGCTGCGAAGCTACGGCTCAGGGAGTTTGGGGTTCCCGGCTCAGGAGCAATTGGAAAATGGGAAGGACCGGATCCACGGTTTAGGGTTTAGGGTTTAGGGCTGCGAGATTCTGGCGCCAATTCTGAGGGCCCTCGTGTAGGACTCAGATGTCCTCCTGAGAATCCGCAAAACTCTACGGAATTTGCGCTTTGGGGGTTCAGGTACAGGGTATGATGCTAAGGCCCGGAGCCCCTGGTACGCTTTCTCCCAGACCCCACGCCGAAGACCAAGTCTTACACCTTAGAGTCCCTTTTAAACCCTACAAGATCCTATGAGCCTAAAGTCTAAACCTTAGACCCTAAGCCCTAAACCCTAAACCCCTAAACTCCTAAACCCTATAAGCCCCAAATCCATAAACCCTAATCACTACTCATCAGCCAAGTAACTGTCACGACCACCGTTCGGATCCTCTGCAGTCGGCCCTTCGTCTGCAGAGATTGCCTTGATTGATGTTTGAACGGTGCAGCTGAGGCTTAGGGTTCGGGTTTAGGGGTCGTTTAAAGGAACCATGGGGGTTCCCAGAAGAGAATTATACGAGTACTCTAGGGTTTAGGGTTTAGAGTTCTCGGTGAAGGGTTTAGAGTTTTGGGTTTAAGATGTAGAGCTTTAGGCTTGGGTTATGAAACGGTAAATGCGGTAAACCCTCAACCCTTACAGGGAACTCCAGAAAGTTGGAATATGGTTTCAGGGTAGGATACCCTATAACTTAACATAGTAGGGTTAGGATGATCATATTCCAACTTTCTGGCTTTTACCTTAAACCCTAAACCGATGTGTCGGCTGTAAGACGCTTCGGTCCTCCCCTGAGCTCGAATTTCAATTGCTTGAGGGCCTTAATTGGGCCTCAGGGTTCGATAAGGGCTCTACTTAAAGACTCACGGGACTTAGTAAGTAAGGCTATAAGTAGGCTATAATTAGGATAACCCCACTTTGGGGACTTATAACCCCAATTATAACCTACTTACTAAGTCCCATGATCCTCCAAGTTGGCTTCCCTTAAGGACTACTTTAAGGGTTCTTTCAGCTCTGCCATATGGGTTGCTGTGAAGGTTCCTTTAAGGGTTTGTCTGCTGATGAGACATTCTCTCGTCAAGCTGGAACCCTTGACCCCTGTAATTTCTTACCCAGCCGTTGCGAGCCTTCAACACATTTTTCCTATAGAAGTTAAACCCTGAACCCTACAAGCCGTATTTCAAACCCTATAAGCCCCACACCCTACAAACCCGAACCCTATAAACCCTAAACACTCTTCTGAAACTCTTCTGCCGATTCGGGACCGGTGGAGGAAGCTGGAAGTCGACCATATCCAGGGTGAGGCTGTCCAGGTCGAAGGAAGAAAAGCCCTGGTTTAGAGTTTTAGAGGTTTAAGGGCCCTTTTAATTAACATAAATATAAGGGTTCCTATAAGGGATCTATACGGGTAGTCTACTCTAGGGCTCCGGATTTGGGGCTCATTGCTGTGGGGGAGCATGGGGTATACGGGATAGTTCTGACTTTCCGTCTTTCGGCGTCAGGTCGATTGGCTTAGGAGTTCAGGGTTTAGGATTTGGGGTTTCAGTGTGTAGGGTACCCTAAACCCTAAACCCCAAAACCCTAAACCCTAAACCCTAAACCCCAAAACCCTAAACCCTAAACCCCAACACCCTAAACCCTAAACCCTAAACCCCAACACCCTAAACCCTAAACCCTAAACCCCAACACCCTAAACCCTACAGGCTTCAGTGTCGGATTGTTTTTGCAGGGACTCCTCGGCTTGCGGTTCAGAGGACATAAGCGATAAACGGCACAATCCAGACAATGAAGAGGTGGCCTGTCAATATAAACCCAAAGCCCTAAAGGTAGCAGTGGCAGCATACTAGCAGCACCAGCAGGAGCAGAAGCAGAGGCAGTAGCAGCAGCAGCAGCAGCAGACTTGCAGCAACAGTCTTCGTCGTCGTAGTAGTAGTAGCAGGGGCAGCAGTAGTTGTAGCAGCAGCAACAGTAGCAGTAGCAGTGGCAGTAGCAGAAGCAGGGGCAGTAGCAGTGGCCGTAGTCGTAGCAGTAGTAGTAGTCGTCGTCGTCGTAGTGGTCGTAAGAGTAAGAGTAAGTAGTAAGCAGTGCGTAGTAAGTAGAAGCAGTCAGCAGTAAGTAGTAAGTGGCGGGTAGTGAGTAAATAGTAACAAGCCCTAGCTAGTAAGCTAAGTAGGAAGTACTAAGTAGTAAGTGGTAAGTACTGGGTGGTATGTGGTAAGTAGTAGGTAGTAAGCAGCATGTAGTCGGTGGTAAGTAACAAGGGCAGCACCTGACCCCTCAAGTCTTCCAAAGCACTTGAGCATTGACGAAGCTGAGGAAATCTGAGTGGTAGCTGACAGCTGAAAAGACTAAAAACAATGCACAATCAGTCTCCCATGTTTCTGAGTGCTTGATGAAAACAGATCCTGCCTCTAGACACACGTAGAATGGCATGGAGTATGCATGTAAACATACACATATATATATATATATATATACATATGCACATATGTATGTACATACACATGTGCGTGTGTGTGTGTGTGTGGGTGTGTGTGCGTGTGCAAATCTCTCTCTCTCTCTCTGTCTCTCTCTCTCTCTCTGTCTCTCTCTCTCTCTCTCTCTCTCTCTCTCTCTCTGTATAAATATATGTATATATATATATATATATATATATATATGCAAATACATATGTGCGCACACACACACACAGGCACGCACAAAATGCTTTCAGGGTCAGGACCATGTGCTCTGTCATCCCGCTCCATCTGAGTCCAGGGTGACGTAACCGAGCCTTTGCTAGCTTCGGGCTGCTGTGGACTCTACACTCTACACGCTTTCGAAGACAAGCATGCTCCCGACACGGGCCTCTCGTGCATCTTCCTGCGTGCGTGGGAAAGGAAAGCTGGTTCAGGCACGAACTTGCCTCGATGGAGACTGTCGGATTTATCATGGTGCCGACGCCACGAACATTCTCCACAATCTTCACTGCTACCCTGAGCAGTGCACTAGTTCTACTATACCCCTACTACCACCTCTACTACCACCACTGCCACTACAAGTGCTACAACTGTCTACTACTGCTGCTACTACTGCTTCTACTACTCCTCCTGCTGCTGCTACTACTACGACGACGACTACTAGTACTGATACTTGTAATAATCGTGCCTCCTAATACTGCTACTAAGAAGATGCGAAAATACCATAACAATAATGTTAACGATCAGAATACTGAGTTCTTCTTGTCGGACCACTGCAAAGACTCGTCGTCCTGCTGCTGCTGCTGCTGCTGCTGCTGCTGCTGCGTCGACGTCCACGCCGACGACTGTAACAAGTAAAGCGGAAGCTCGATTCCAGATCTCACTAAGTCCTCCAATTCCAAACACCTGACAATGCCCATCAAAACGATCACATGTTCCGCGTTTCAGCTTGCATACAAAGGAATATTGCACCCAAGAGCCTCGGTCGGACCTTGCCAAAACGCTAACCAAAGCACCCGATGATCCCGTTCCTTCCACGTCGTATTTGATGGGTGTCCTACTATCTGAAACAGGGGCCTTAATAATTAGAATAGGGTTTGGGGGCCATTATAATATAATTATCATAACGAACCCCAAAATAGTACGCCCGTATACATATACTGTAATGATAATAAGGAACCCCATAACAGTACGCCCTCATTTTGAGGCTTCGTCACTGGGGCCCCTCGCCCCTCCCAACCTACCTTTGGATAGTAGGGAATGGAAGAATGGTAGGAAAAAAAGTAGTTGTAATTGTACCCTATTCCTCCATGCCCTACCCTAAACCCTAAACCCTAAACCCCAAACCCCAAACCCCAAACCCTAAACCCTAAACCCCCAAGGTAAGCCAATGGGTCTGCCTCCGTCAGGATGGTCTGCGGCGAGGCATCCTGGCTTCCTCGAAGGGGCTCGGGTTCAATTAAGGGTTCCCTTAAGGGTTCCTTTAAAGGGTCCTTTAAAGGGTTCTATAAGGGTTCCTTTAAAGGGTTCTATAAGGGTCCCTTTAAGGGTTCCCTTAAAGGGTTTCTATAAGGGTTCTATAAGGGGTCTATAAGGGTTCTGAAGGTATCCTGTCTGGTTCTTAGCGGGGAATGGGGGAATGGATTATGTGGACTAGTAGTGGGGATCATGTCTGGACTGATCCCTACTAGGCACCAGGAGTTCACACGGCCCAGCCTTTTTTTGCGGGGGGAGGGGATTGGGTGTAGGGCAATTAGGGCAATGTCGGGCTTACGGTAAAAGAGTCTGGGGTTAAATGGTGTTAGGCTTGAAACCCTAGGAACATTTGTGTGACTTGCAATTTGCGGACTGAGGATTTGCAGGAGTCGGGCCGGCGGGGAAGACAGGTGATCTGCAGGCAAGTTGCCGCAAACCTAAACCGTGCAAAAGGTGAGGCCTAAACCCTGACCGACTCCGAGAAACACAAAATTTAGTTTGCTGCAAACACCTGGCGTCTGAAGGCCGGCAACTTCCGTAGCAAACTCCAAGCGCATGGACTTCTGCAATGCAAAACTTCCGACATGCAAGCAACTACTCCAAACCTCGGCCCATCCTCATTTCGGGTAGGGTAGGGTCGAGGGTCACATTTTCCAAGTCCAAGTATGTTAATGTGTCCACGTTAACAAGTGCTATGATCATTACGAGCAGTAGCATGTATTAATCACGAGATGGCCGCTGAACTTATGCTGAGTACCGATATTACTGTTACAAGAATCTGTATGGATACTATCCTCATTATCAGTATCAGCTCTACACGGAACAAATGTACTACTGATATTCTGTATGAGTATGACCAGTATTACGCAGATGCCTAACATCAATTATGATGATGACAACGAGCTGTTGTTACCAGGCCTTATTAGTTTAGCCTATGTATATGTTGAATACTTTTTGGTAGTAATAGTAGTAATAATAGTAATAACAGTAATACTAGTAATCACAGTAATAATAGTAATAACAGTAATAATAGTAATTATAGTAATTATAGTAATAATAGTAATAATAGTAATTATAGTAATTATAGTAATTATAGTAATTATAGTAGACTCTGCTGACAGGAGTCCCAAAGTCGTGGATGCCGGTGTCGGCGAGAAATTCCGGGGACCTGTCGGGAAAGGATCCAAGACTTAGGTACCTGCGTTTAGGGTCTACGGGCTCCCTAAACCCTAAACCCTACCCTAAACCGTACCCTAAACCTTAAACCCTACCCTAAACCCTAAACCCCACCCTGGACCCTAAACCGTACCCTAAACCCGAAACCGCGTGGGGGTTGAGGGTTGTAGTGCTTCGGGCTCAGGGTGGGGTTCGGGCCCTTACTGGGCTTTGGGAACTGTAGTCGAGACCAATAACCAGTTATGGTGTACTTGGGTGTTGTATCACTATATTTATAATTATCATTATTATTGGTAGTAGTAGAAGTAGTAGTAGTAGTAGGAGGAGGAGGAGGAGGAGGAAGAGGAGGAGTAGGCTTTTTGGCTCTTTTCCACCTGCAGCAGCGTCGCAGGGTTCAGGGTAGTTTAGGTACATGATCACGTGATGCGACCCGTGGACGACGGCGAAGGACAAGAGACTGCATCATTGACTCCACAAAGCCCTGCGTGCTGATCCAGCAGAAGGCTCCTCCACTTAGGTTCTAGCAGGAATCATTACTTAGAGGATCAAGGGACTTAGGAAGTAGGTTATAATTGGGGCTATAAGTCCCCTAAGTGGGGTTATCCTAATTATAACCTACTTATAACCTTACTTACTAAGTCCCATGAGCCTATAAGTATAAGGCGGAGCGGTTTTCTTTTTTCCTAGGTCTGGCCCTCCCCGGCTTGCTTTCCTAAGTCTGGCCCACCGGTTGTGGTTGCCAACAGCGGCAACTGCGGTCTTTGCTGCATCAAGCTATTGGGGAACTAGAATTTGACGGCTCTGGTTTTGCTTCTGTTTTGCATGAAGCTATTGGGGAACTACAACTTGCGGAGTCTGATTTTGCTTGTGTTTAGCATGAAACTGTTGGGGAACCACAAGTTGCAGGGTTCGGTTTTCTTTGTGTTTTGCATGAAGCTATTGGGGAGTTCGCATTTGCAGGGATCGGTGTTGCTTGTGTTTTGCATCAAGCTATTGGGGAACTACAATTCGCAGGGTCTTCTTCGGCTTGTGTTGTGCTTCAAGCTATTAGGGAACTAGAATTTGCGGTGTGTTCTTCTGTTTGTGTTTTGCATGAAGCTATTAGGGAACTACAATTTGCGGTGTGTTCTTGTGCTTGTGTTTTGCATCAAGCTAATGGGGGAACTACAATTTGCGGGGTCGGCTTTGTTTGTGTTTTGCATCAAGCTATTGGGGAACTACAATTTGCAGAGTCTTTTATTGTTTGTGTTTTCCATCAAGCTAATGGGGAACTAGCATTCGCAGGGTCTGGTTTTGCTTGTGTCTTGCATGAAGCTATTGGAGCACTACAATTTGCAGGGTCGTGTTTCGCGTGTGAACATTGCGGGGATTACAATTTCAAATCTTCTGTCTTGTGTCGTTGTTTTTTGGTGTCGTTGTCGACATCCTCGTCATCGTCGTCGTCATCGTCCTCGTCGTTGCCGTCGTGGTAGTTGTTCTTGTTGTTGTTGTTGTTGCTGTTGCTGGTCTTCTTGTTGTTGTTGCTGTTGTTGATGTTGTTGTTGTGGTTGTCGTGGTGGTTGTGGTTGTGGCTGTTGCTGCTGTTGTTGTTGCTGTTGTTGTTGGTGGTGGTGGTGTTGTTGTTATTTGTTGTGTGTTGCTTGTTGCTTGTTGCTAGTTGTGTTAGTTGCTAGTTGTGTTAGTTGTTTAGTTGTTAGTAGTTAGTTGCTAGTTGCTAGTTGCTAGTTGTTAGCTGTTAGTTGTTCGTTGCTAGTTGTTAGTTGTTGGTGTTAGCTGTTAGTTGTCAGTCGTTGGTTGTTATTTGTGAGTTGTGAGTTGTGAGTTGTTTCTTGTTAATTGATAGTTGTTTCCTGCTTATTGTTCCTTGTTTCTTGTTTGTTGTTTCTTGAAAGGGGTGAGGGATCAAAAAAAATTAAATATGGATCAAAAAAAATGAAATGGAAAGATCAAAAAAAAATTAAAATAAGGATCAAAAAAAATTAAATCGCTCAAAATACAGCAATTCCTGGGGCAGAGGCATCAAAAAAAATTAAAATAAGGATCAAAAAAATTAAATCACTTAAAATACAGCAATTCCTGAATTTTTCCAATGGAAAACACTGTTTTCCTAGGGATTTTCTTTTGTTTCCTTAGGATCTGTTTGGTTTTTCCTCTGGAAAACACGATATTCCTGCGGATTCCGTGGTATTTCCCTAAGTTTTCCTTGATGTTTCGTAGGAAAAGCCTATTTTCCTCTTACCTATGGCGTTCTTGTCATTTCTTCAGGTTTTCAGAAGGACAACATATGGTTGCTCCTCGGGAAAATCAAATTTTCCTTACAATTTCACATCTAGGACGGATTTCCTGTTGTAGCTGTTGCTGGTATTCCGCTTCATCATCTATCTTAAACACGCCCCTCATTTGGCGATTCTGGTTCAGCATGTATCTACAAGGGCGGAGACGCCCTCATTTGCTGGGTTTCAAAAAAAGGCATATGCTTCAAAGCAACCCTGCACGGCTTAAAACAGCGGGGGGGTTGGGGGGGGCGCAGCCCCCCCCATTTGCAGAGACAACGTTCACATGATGGGCTTCGAAAACACTCTTTGAATCAAGCTTGCACGTCTCGAAAAGCGCGGCGGCGGGTGTTTTGTTCTTCCGTGCCTGTTCGTGTCTCTTCTTCCGTTAGCATTCTAACCTAATATATATATAACATAGTAAACCAGAAGAACGACATAAGATGGTTCGACAACACAAAAATGGTGTGACATTTTCTGACATAACAGAACCTTGCTTCTTATAGCATATAATAGCATACTAAAAATACAACAATACAATATAACGGAAGATGACATAGAACAAAACAACATCTTAGTTTATAGTGTAGTACATTGTAACATAGTACAATCCAGTGTGTATATTTACAACATAATATGTAGTATATTTTATAACATTAGGTTACATTATGTTATATTATGTTACGGTACATTACAATATTATGGTAAATTCGATTGGACTATGTAGTATCCTGTTGCTTGAATCTTTGTTTCTGTGATTATTTCATATTCTTTCTCTTTCGTCTTTTCCAACTTTGCTTTTTTATTCTGGACTTTCTTTCTTTCGCTCGTTCATTTCTTTTCTTTCTTTCTGTTGTTCTTTCTTTGTTCATCTCATACTCCCTTCCTTTCTTTCTTGCTTTCTTTCTGGTTGATTTATTTCGTTCTTTCTTTGGCTCGTTCTTTCTTTCGTTCTTGCTTTCGTTCTTTCTTTCGTTTTTGCTTTCGTTCTTTCGTTCGCTCTCTCGTTCTATCTTTCTTTCTTTCTGTTTTCCTTTCTTTCGTCCTCTTTAGATACAGCAATTATTGAATTTTTCCCAGGGGGGAAACACTGTTTTCATACGGATTCGTTTTCATTTCCTGAGGATTTGCTTGGTTTTTGCTCGGGAAAACACGATTTTCCTACGGATTCCGTGGTATTTCCTTAAGTTTATTTCTTTAGTTCTTGCTTTCGTTCTTCCTCTTGTTTTTGCTTTCGTTCTTTCGTTCTCTCTCTCGTTCTTTCTTTATTTCTGTCTTTCTTTCTTGCTTTTTAGATACAGCAATTCTTGTATTTTTAAAGCACAATGAAGCGATAGTCTTACGTAAGGTTCTTCTTTATTTTCCGCGTCTTTCTTGTTCCTTTAACTATTTCTGTTTTTCTTTCTTAATTTATGGCCTTCCGTCTTTCGTTATTTCTCTGTTTTTGTTCTTTGGTTATTTCTTCATTGTTTGTTTTGTTTTTGTTTCTAACTCTCTTTGGTTCTTTCCTTGTGTTTTCTTTTTTCTTTCCTTATAGCTTGCTTTATTTACTTAGTTCTCTATTTTTGTTCTCTTTCTTTACTTGTAGCTTTCTTTATTTACTTATTTCTCTATTTCTTGCATGGCTTTCTTTCTTTATTTCTTTATTTCTTTCTTTCTTTCTTTTGTTCTTTATTTCTTTCTTTCTTTCGTTGTTTTTATTTGTTTTATTTCGTTCTTTCTTTCGTTCTTTCTTTCTTTCTTCCTTGCTTTCTTTCTTCCTTCCTTTCTTTCTTTCTTTCGTTCTTTCTTTCCTTCTCTCTCTCTCTGTCTTTCTTTCCTTCCGTTTTCCCCTTCCTTTCGCGGATACCCGTTTAATTTTTTTGATCCTTATCTAATTTTTTTGATCCTTATTTATTTTTTTTTGATCCTTACTTAATTTTTTAAACCCCTATCCCTTTCTTGAATTGTTGTTTGTTCTTTCTTGTTTCTTGTTAGTTGTTTGTTGTTAGTTGTGTTAGTTATTTAGTTGTTTGTTGTTAGTTGTTTGCAGGTTTGAGGGTTCAGGGGTACAGGACCAGGAGAGACCAGGGGACCAGGGAACCAGGGACCAGGGGACGACCAAAGGACCAGGGGACCAGGGACCATGGGACCAGACCTAGCAAGGCCCCCCAGACCAGGCCAGACCTAGGAAAAAAAAACAGTGGACCCAGAAGTATAAGCATCGACAAAAAACAGGGAGGCTGCGAGCCGCGGGCAAGTTGGCAGTATGGGGAAGCTGCAAAGGCACCTGAAGCTTACCTTACCAGCCCGGAGTATGCATAAAAAACGCAACAACTCACTGCTGCACAGAAAAGATCGCAGCAACCCCTCGAGCTTAGGGTCCATTTCCTCCATGGTTCGGGTCGGTTTATGCGATCGCCCAAGTCCACTGAAACCCCGAGCCCTTCCCCTGAGCCCTTTTGGTTTAAGCTAGTCCTTTTGGGGGGACGTGGATTTGGCTTCAGTTTCAGGGCTAGCTGCCCATGAAGAGTCCAAGGGTGAAAGGAGGGACCCTTAATAAGGACCCCTAGGTATATACCCTCAATATAGCTATTATACACCCATTATAGGGTAGGGGTCCCCATTAAGGGTCCCTCCTTTTCCCCTTTGAGAGCAGTGAATTCAGGGCTTCGAGTCTAGCCGTTAGTCCCTTCTGAGCCTTCAGGACCCAGAGTCTGAACCTCCTCAAGCCCTGTAGCAAAAACCCATACCTGGACCCCAAAAGTATGTAGAATAATAGCCTTTTGAAGGTATTGGGCCATTATTTTACCTACTTTTGGGGGTTTAGGTAGACCCCCTGACACTTTTGTGCAAACTCTGCTAAAGCCCCAATCATCCGAGTCTCTTACCTTTGGAGGTGGTCGGTGTCCCGATGCGAATATCCGAGAGGGGCCTCGGTATTCTCAGGGTTCGGGGTTGGAAGGTGGCGACGCTCTGGTGAATTTATGCTTGATTTGTCCAGGCCTCTTGTGATTAGAAATGGGAGCGGCCCTAATAGAGTACCACAAATAGTAGGATCCTTATTATTGGGACCCCCAAAAGAGGCACCCTAATTTTCGGAAACTCCCAAATGTTGCTTTGATGTTCTGGTTTTTGGCCTCCTGGACCATTCTCATAACTACTTGAATCCGGAATAATCTACCCCTTTAAGGACTTATATAAGGAAACCATACTATAAGGAAACCATACTAAGGAACCCTAAAAAGGTAGAAAAGGTAGGTTCTTCAGGGTTAACGTAGGCCTTGATAGTCGCCATGGTGACGTGCTAGGATTTGCAAATCCTAGCATGCTTTCAGATAACGGCAAGGATCTCAAGTCAAGGACAAGCCTTGTGTCCAAATGCACCGCAAGGCCGTACTATAGGCTCCTAAATACTTGCCTACATTTTTCTGTGCGTTCCTTGTTGTAATAAAAGTAGCGTGGGCATTCTAATCATTAAGGCCCCCCTATATTAAGCCCCTAAACCGAATCCATGAACTGTCGAATCCAGGTCCTAAGCCCCATGATCGGCACATCCCGAAATGTGCGACCGTGTCAGAGACTAAGGTTGAGGGCTCAGGGAAGTTCTCCTTAACTATCCACAGTTTTTCAGCGGCCCTTTTCCACCCTACAGCTGTCATCCGTCAAACTTCACAGGTCTATATGGATGTAGGCTGGTGGGAGGCTGGGGATTCAGGGAGTGTTGGGCTCGCGACGGAGTGTAAGGATCTACGCGATACTGCAATTACGAAATCTCCAAGGCCGTAAGTTGCTAAACACTCAGCATTCACTTTCGTTTAGGGTTCTTCAGTGGTTATGATGTCAGGATGAGGCCGGTGCAATCCTGGTTGGCCTTGCATGCAAGCTTCCACTGCACCAGGCTCAGGCAATGAACTAGCACCCCTCAACAGTATATCCACACACTACATCGCTGAATCGTTGGCCCGTGCCCAACAGGCCTATACTGCCCCTCAACCCCAATGTGTCTGCATCCCTTCACCCTCAACTCAACCCAGCCCACAACACCCTAAGGCCCTAAGCCCGAACCCAAGATCCACAACATGCTCTGCGTTTTCCACTGAGGCCGGCGCCGTTGGTCCGACCCGCTATCTTCTGACGCGCCCGTCATCACAGCGCCGGTAGAACAAGCTGAAGTCTTGTTTCGTTTTAAACCCCTTTTGTTTTCTGAGTTTGGTTAGAACGTAAAGAGCCTAAGCTCAGGGCGCAGGGTTCATTTCTATGGATCTGGGAGCTCGCAAAGCATGCCTCCACCTGCAGGACGGGGCTGTTGAGGGTGCTGTCCTTCTTGGGAGCATGATGATGAGGACATTTTAATTTTAAACTCGGGGGTGGCCTTGCAGCCTACTATGGGATTCAGCATAGCTTGCGGCAGCAACACACATTGGTTGCGACATGCAGTGCAGAGAAGCATGTTCACATCCTGCTTCTGGGAACCAGCATATGCACTCATGATTGGGTGACTCTTGTCACAGCTCCGCTGCTGTCATCGAGTCTAAATGTGACTACGCTGCTGCTGTTGCAGCGGCGAGATCAGGTTAACTTTGGCTAATGGGATATTTGCCGACTGCAGTCACATATCAGTCTCCGTGACGAATTTGTGCTTTCATCAGGTGTAGGTACCTTTGCGTCAGTAAGGCTAAGTATGACATGTCGTGGCGAGTAGTATGACTAGTCGATGATGGCTGATCTATTTGTGTATCTATCTGTGTGTATACTATCTATATATATATATATATACAGATATATGTGTTCTATCATATATATATATATATACACACACTGCATATAACAGTCGGCTATCGGACTATCCCGTCTCCAACACGTCGTGGGGGTGCAAAGCTGAAGGGCGGTCTTGACCCATGCGCTCACATCTCTCACTGTGGAAACTTCAGAGGCAGGTTGCCGAATAACAGGCCCTGGCAGCTTTAGGGGCTTCGTGTTTTAGGGTTTAGGGTGCAGGGTCTAGGGTTTAGGGGGTTTGGAGTTTTAGGGCTCAAAGTTCAGGGAGTTTTCGGGCGTATGACAGGGCTTTTGTCATTTGGGTTCCTTCTGAAGGTTGCTAAGCCTTAAAGGGGTCCCTACGTAGGCACGTGAAGGCCTAAGTATATACTATATGGGTACATGGAGCTTATATGTAGTTTGGAACGACCGCAGGTTCAGGCGCCGGGAAGAAGCCGTCACTGGTCTTCGGGAGCTCACCGGGGGTTTACATATAGTTAAGGGTTTGAGTAAGTGGATAACGTTTTTGTTTAAATGCAATGGGCCCTTTCTCCTGCACTCACGACCCTGCCTTGTGACAGGCTTGCGCAAAGTACATTAAGAAAGTAGATAACGGTTTAGGGTTTAAGGTTTAGGGCAAGTGAATACTGTATCAGGTTTGGGGGACCCAGCTTGGGCACCGCCGCAACTTTCTGGGAAATGTTCAGGCCTGTTTGCGCGGGGTCTTGCATTCCCATCGTCGAAACGCGGAATGACGAAAACCATGCTAGGAGGCCTCACCAAGTAGAATGGGGTTTCGGGGCCCATGATGATATGCCTATAATCAGGAATCCCCCCAAAAAATAGTATAGGTAATCATTAAGGCCCCTATAGTAATCCAGAACCCCTAAATTGGATAACTTGCGGGAGTGGAACTATACTTCTCTGGAACAGGACCTTCGAGGAATGTCCTCGTAAGCCTACGCTTCCAGCATCAGGTAGACTCCAGTTCAGAACTAATACCTTAAGCCTGAATAACCTACCTTTGTAGGGTTCCTTGTTATGATTTCCTTATATAAGTCCTCAAAAAGGTAGGTTACTCCGGGTTAAGGTAAGGATTAAGAGTTTAGAGTTTTAGGGTTTAGGGTTAGTTCAGCCCTACACCTCACATAATCACCCGAGAAACCCTAGAACCCGAAGGTCCCAAACTGAATATCTCTGTACCCCCTTATAGGAACCCTTAACGGATTCCATTAAAACTACTCCCTAAAGGCTAAACCCCAAACCAAACCTCTAAACCCCTAACCCCTAAACCCCTAAACCCTTGTAGTCACGTTATAGTAACCCTTGAATCCGATCCTCGCCTGAAATCGTCGAAACCCCAAAACCCTATAGTACCCGTCTAGATCCCTTATAGGAGCCCTAATAAACCCCTAAAGCCCTGAACCCATGAATACCCTGTCCCTAAACCCGCAAAACCGAAGTCTAGTTCCTTTGACTTCCCTTTGGTTATTAGGGAATGGAGGAATGGGGTACAATAACTACTAACTATTACAATTTCTGCCATTCTTCCATTCCCTACTTACCAAAGGTAAATTGTAAGACACCTAAACCCTAAACCTTATCCTTAAACCCCCAAACCTAAGTCTAGCTCCTTTGAAGGACCCCTAAACCCGAACCCTAAGGCTCAAAATGGTCCAAAAGCCTTATATAATATGGTCTTTAGGCCCAAAAGCCTTAAAATATGAGTCCTTAGAGCCAATTAGGGTTAAGGTAGAGTATAGGGAACCCAGCACTAATCATCCTAACCCTAAACCCTAAACCCTCAACCCTCAACCCAAAACCCTAAACCCTTAAACCCCTAAACCCTAAACCCTAAAACCCTAAACCCTAAATCCTAAACCGAGTCCTTAGAGCCGTAAAGGGAGGCAAAAAGGGCCGTGCCGGGCCTGGCCGGCCTTCGGTTGTGCGAAGAAGGGCCTCTTTCGGGGCTCGGTGTTTTTTTTGAACGGCTTTTTGATGCGGGGTTTAGGGTATAGGGCTTAGGGTTTGGGGCTTCAAGCTTCGGATTTAGGGCTTTAGGGTGTAGAGCTTCGGGTCTTCGGGTTTAGGGCTTAGGCTGCCGAAGAAATGGGAGTTGGTTCAGGACTTTTCCTGTTCTTCTAGATACAGACAAGCAACCAGGCAATTAGATTAAGCAAACCGGCTTTTGACACTCATACGCAGGCATACGGTCTGCAAGGTTTGCGGGAGGTGACGGGCGTTGGGTTCGGTGCCGCTTTCTTTAACAGGCGGTGGCGGGTCGTATGGGCTTATGAGACTCCCTTTACCATGCTATACTATGCTATACTCTGCTATACACACTATACTCTGCTATGCTATGCTATAGTATACTCTTTGCTATACACCACATCCCCACAAGGGAGTTTGCGAAAATTACTTGTGATGAATCCCCTATTTTCGGAAACCCCCACATCCCCCAAAACTAAACCCTAAACCCTACCCATCGGCTCCATAGTAATTACCTTCTAGGATTCTAAATATGAGTCCCAAAAAGGAACTAAAACCCTAAACCCTAAACCCACTATTATGGAGCCGGTGGGTAAACCCAAAAACTCTCCCTGCGGTCCTCGCGTTCGCCTCTCCGTTGGCTACCTCTGGTGGTGGTCTCGGACCCGCGGCCTCCGCCAGCAGCGGAGAATCATGGGAGTTCCTTAAAGGGATCCTTATAGGGCTCCTTTAAGGGATCCTGAAAGGGATCTATAAGGCTATAAGGGTTCTATAAAGCGGGGGTGTATGCGCGTTAGAGTAAGACTTATTGTCAGTATAGTTTCCTTACTGATTTACAACCCTAGTTGGCAAGTCCCATGATTCCCTAAGTGGCTGTTGGCGTCAGAGCTTGTAGAGGTTTCAGGGCTCACGCTATTGGAGGGCGTAGGGTTAAAAGCAAGTTTAGGGTGTATATGGGTGATTCAGACTTTGAGCTCTGGACTTGAGGTTTGGAATTTACGGTGTCGAGTTTTGGGTTTCGAGGTTAGGATGTGGTAGGGATGATGAAGATCATGGGGGTTTCTAGGATCATATTATTAAGCCACGGTAGTTGGTACTCCTTTAGAATTGTTTGCAGGCAGCTGGTGGCCGCACTAGCAATGAGAATGGCAATCGTGAATCTTGGACTGCTACCAGGGCGACCACAACTGCGCTACTGCTACTACTGCAACCCTAAAACACAAACCAATGCTGTATCGTAGGGAGCATGATCACATACTGGATGCTACTGGCACGAGTCCTGAAAACGCTGTTCCCACTATCACAGCGACGGTGACCATTGCTAGTTAGAAGCGTGACCAGCTAGGTTCTAACTCGATGATTACTAAGAGCAACACCGCACAAACGTGAGCATCATTACATGGCGAATATTCGCTATCCCACAGGCTGCAGAATGGTTCCTTTTGGGGTTCATATTTAGAATCCTATAAGGTAATCCCAAAAAGGAATTGTGGAACCTATGGGCAGACACTAATCACGCTGACCTTGAAGTTCCCTGTGCTCACATGCGTGAGCAACTCAAACCCACAACAGGCGCAATGACCCTTGGGCAAGAGCTCTGGTAACTGTGGCCCAGGCCTGCAAGTATGGTTCAGGGCTTACGACGTGTTTCAAGCACCGCAGGATTTAGGTGCAGCTGGCAAGATGATGTGAATCATGTATTCCCTATGGGCTATTTGTTCTACGCGTAGAGTAAGAACGGAAAGCGATAGGTAATCCTTCTGTCAGTCGGAATCTGGGGAACTGCGAAGGTTTTCACAATCAAGAGGCTCTTTCAGCACATGCTCAACTACCCACAGGCTCCGTAATAGTTCCTTTTTGGGGTTCGTATTTAGAATCCTATATATAAGGTAATCCCAAAAAGGAACTACTATGGCGCCTATGGGTAAACCGTAAACACTCAAGCGTAAACCCTCATCCCTCCACCTGGAAGCTAAAGCCGTTTCGGATCCTGAACCCTAGCCAGAGCCAGGGTTTAGGGTTTAAGGTTTAAGGTTTAGGGTTTAGGGTTTAAGGTTTAGGGTTTAAGGTTTAAGGTTTAGGGTTTAAGGTTTAGGGTTTAAGGTTTAGGGTTTAGGGTTACCCAGCATGCCATCAACGGGGAGGCCCTGCTCAGTGGGTAGAAGTGACTCAATGCAACATACTTGCAGTGCAAGACTTGCAGGTTCCATGTGCAGCTGTAAGTACGGTTGGAATGCCCCGAGCACCTACCTCGCTTGTAACCCTACTTACATCTACATACATTGTGTTATAGTCTTTATAAGAGGTACTAGTACATGATCGTGTACCTATGATAGTTGTTGAAACTGCAAGGCTCCACATGCTCGGGCCTTCGAAGCGTTCAAGATACCGAGAGCCTGACAAATGCGCACTCCAAGGAACGGTGCAAATGGCGTCAGGGCTTAGGACTTATGCTGTGTCAACGATGTACCCATCCGATGGCTACAGTTACTCTCGGCTACGCATTCTGCTACGTACCGCTCCCTTCAATCGCGGCTGTGCATAGAGCCGGAATCAATACTCCAGAGAAAGCAGCATCCCCTCTCCTCAGAGGGGAACTTCACACTGGAGGTCTTAGCAGTTTCGTGTTTGGGGTCGGGATTCGGGCTTCATCACATCATAAGCTCCGGGTGTCTGCATCGGGGACCTACATCAAAAAAGGCTCTGTGAAAGCCCATCGCGGCAACGTCCCTAAAACCGAATTGAACCCGAATTCTTCATTGCTACAACCCAGAGACTCCAAAACCCCTTAATTAAAGAATATACCTTAAATTGTAATCGGATCCCTAATATGATTTAAGGTAGATTCCTTAATTAAGGGATATTGGAGTCTCTGGGAAGGCTTCAAGGCTGATTGGACTGCTTGGCAGGGTTGAGAGGTCAGGGTTTCTGGCGAGCGAAAGACCAGCAGCTGCAAAGCAGGAAGCAACACGAAGCCTTGAGTTAGTTATGTCAGCGATGCGCGCAAACAGAAAGCCAAGCTCCACGTGCAACAATGCGTTATTGCGATTAACTACTTTACTTTATCTTATGTGGCTTAACTCAGCTTAGCTGAGCGGCCCAGGCTTCG
Source organism: Symbiodinium sp. CCMP2592 (assembly GCA_905221615.1). Classification (NCBI taxonomy): domain Eukaryota; class Dinophyceae; order Suessiales; family Symbiodiniaceae; genus Symbiodinium; species Symbiodinium sp. CCMP2592. The sequence continues at coordinate 18,982 of CAJNDT010000959.1, read as the reverse complement.
CTTGGGTTAGCTTCACACAGCTCAACTTAGCTTTACTTAATCCGACTAGCTTGCGACAAAGCTGGCGTTGATTGACCAACGGACGAAATAACTGACTAACTACAGGCAACTAACTAGCTCACTCACTACTAACCCGCCACCTACCTAGCTAGCTAGCTCGCTGGCTGGCTGGCTGGCTGACTGACTGACTGACTGACTGACTGACTAACTAGCAAACCAAGTGAAGTCACTGAACAGCTCACAAACTGACCAGGTCTTTCACTTACTAAACTGAGTTAACTGATTCAGTAGCTAAACTAAGGAGCCAATAAACTAACCGACTAGCTATCCCACTCGCTCGTGCACTCACTAAACACTAGCAAGATAACCGACCACTCATAAAACTTCATACAACCCATATAACTGCTCAACTTACCTGAGCTACTTGCGAGCTGACTAACGGACTATGCCAAGATACCCAAATGCACTGAAGTGCACTGAGTTAAAGTACTCGAATGACCGACTGACTGCCTGACTGACTGACCACTGACTGACTGACGGACGGACAGACGGGAATAGCTAGCTACTGCTGCTGCTTCTGCTATTGCCACGGCTGCTGTTGATACAACTGTCGCTGCCGCCGCCACTGCTACTGCTAATGAAATGCAAGCAACATCAGAACGCTTACTCCCCCAATAGCAACAGAAACAAAAGGTTAAACTTTCAGATTACTACTAAACTATAAAAAACCCAAAAATTTAAAAGTTTGGTATTGGAAAACTAAGAACATGCAAAGCTCGGCAGACCCAAGCCTCAGCATCGGGTTGCGGAGCAGCCGCCGGAGCATCTGAAAAGCCACTGCCTCAACTATTCATGGTTGAGGGCGTGTAGGGCTGACTCAAACCCCGAGTTCCACCAAGCTCTGAAGCCTAAGTACTAAGTCCATAACCACCACTCCCAAGACGCCCCTGCGCCCATTTTTTCTGCGAAGCTGAGCTCAGCTGATGCAGCACCTCCTGGCAGACTCCGGCGCCGTGGACTCCGGCACGGAGTCCTCGTCGGCACCAGGGAACCGCGAACGCCAAACCCTAAACCCGTAAATCCCTTATAGGCACCCCTAAAATTCTCTTAAATGACCCCTAAACCCGAAACCCCAAACCAAGAACCCTGAGCCCTAAACCCCAAACCCTACCACGAAAGCCCTCGACACGGAGTCCTCGGCGCACTCGGAAACCACAGGGCCCTCGATCCCGGTGTCGTCGGCACCACCAGGGCACCCCAGCAAAGGCAAATCTTCGGACCTGGGTTTCCTCCCCTTTCGGGCTCCTTTAAAGGGATCACATAAAAATGGCTCCTTGGGTTAAGGGTTTAGGGTTTACCCCATAAAAGGATTCCTTAAAGGAACCCTTAAAGGGATCCGATAAGGCGGCTCTTTTAAAAATTCTAGTAGGTTTTTCCAGAGACCTCGGCAGACGGAGAGTCCAGGCCCCAAGCCGCAAAAGGTCTAGGGATGCTTGGGCTTTGGGGCCTTTAGGGTTGCGGGATTCATCCTAAACCCTAACCTCAAAACCCAAAAACCCTACCTTTCTGGGGGGTTCCTTATTATGATTTCCTTATATATGGCCTTAAAAAGGCAGGATATTCCGGGTTAAGGTAAACCCAAACCCTAAGCCAGAAAGTCGGAACATGGCTTTAGGAGGATTAATGCTAGGATCCCTTCTACTTTACCTTAAGGGCATGAGGAGTCTAATGTTCCAACTTTCTGGCTTCTACTATAAGGGATGCCCAGGAGGCAAGAAGGCCAGCAGAGACTTCGGGTTGTCCACGATGTAGCGATGCTCGGTGGACCAGAACTCCGGCTTCCAAACGTTCTGAAACCAGCGCTCCTGGTTTAGGGTTTAGGGTTTAGGGTTTAGGGTTACAGGCTAAGGGGTGGTCGGTTTTGTCTTTGTTCTTATAGTTACAAAGGATGTTAGTGCTTTTTGGTGGGGTGGGCTCTTCGGGTTTAAGGTTTTAGGGTTTAGGTCTGTCAGGAGAGGTTCTGGGAGTTTCGAGAAGCTAGGATACGATCTCTGTGATCCTCAGAGTCAGTTCCGATGATCTCAGCTTCTCTTTTTGGCTCCTTTTATGTAAAGCTCTCATTTGTCTGTGGGTGTTGGGCTACGATTTGAGGCCTTAGGGGGTTGAGGGTTGAGGGCTGTATCTTTCCGGCTTAGCTTTTCCAAGGCATATGGGTGGTTGTCAAAATTAGGGTCCCTTTTTGGGGTACCCTAAATGTTATATTAGGGACCCAAAAAGGGACCGTAATTTTGACAACCACCCGTATAGAGAACGTCCATTTGCAAAACATTACCTGCCAGATCTCTTGTGAAGTGCGAACAGCATTGGATCCCAACCATAAGCTGGGCAACGTGGGCCGACTAGTTACTACGAGCCTCCGACTGGCAGTACTGTACTATTACTTATCATCTGCAGCAGGATTGCAGAATTGTCAACTAGGTGGGGCTTTTAGAGCCTTTGAAAAGTATTAGTAAATAAGATCCTCTTAAGCCCAATAAGGGAAAATATAAAATGTCCCAAAGCCCTACCTAGTCAAGGCCATCCCATGTGTGTACGCTCACGTCGCATGTGAGCCTCTGACTCTTCAGCCCAAATCCTGAAGCCACCGGCCCCAGTGCCAAACACCAAGCCGCAGAAGGCTAAACTTGCCCTAATACAGGGGCCTTAATAATTGGAATAGGGTTTTGGGGTCCAGAAAACAATGTTTTTAATAAGGAGCCACCAAAATAGTATAGGTAACTATTCAAGCCCCTATAGTAATTCCAGCCTGCAACTCACTAGCTCCAAGTAAAACACTACAGCAAACACCCACATCCACCCACCCCCCCTTTCCCCCCCCCCCCCTGCCCCCCCAACCCGAAACCGATACTTTGAGGCCTGCGGTCGGTAAACCCTACACCTCAACCCTTCGCAGTGGGAAAGCGCTGTCCTCGAAGCCGGCGCCCGCCACTTCATGCCAGGCCGACAGCTGCTCCGGCCGGCAGCGCCTCAAGGCGTCTAAATCTAAGGCTTTGAGGCTTTGAGGGCTTGGGGCCGAAGAAGGTTTAGGGATTAAGGTTTAGGGTGTAACGTTTTAGGGTTGTAGGTCTCAAGGTAAGGGTTCTCGGGTACTTAAGGTGTTCAGGTTTATGGTTTAGGGACCCGTAGCACAGGTATGCTCGCGCACGGTAGCTATGCTTTCGCAACCCTGAAACCAGAAACATAACTAAACTCTACACCCTAGGCCCTACTTAAACTAAACCCGAAACCCCACTTAAACCCTAAACCCTACTGAAATCAACCATAAACCCAGGCGGATGCTACCAGGCCTATCTCCGATGGCGCAGAGCGCGCAGAGGGGCACCGGAAGCTTCTCTAAAGAGCTCGGGACGTAGGTCTCCAAAAGAGAAAAGTCCCCTTGAAGGACGGGACGAATGAAGTCCCGGATGTAGGACCTCGGATGTTTCGAATTTCAAAGGGGGAAAGGAGGGACCCTTAATGGGGACCCCTACCCTATAATGGGCTATATAATGGGTATATAAGAGTTATATTAATGGTATATACCTAGGGGTCCTTATTAAGGGTCCCTCCTTTTACCCTTTGAGTATAGAATCGGTGCTTCAAGGAGTTCCATCTTGTGAAGTTCAGTCACCACTCATTACGGACTCAGTCGTTGATTATAGAATATAGCGGCCGTAAGAATAGGGTTTTGGGGCCCATTATACTATACTTATAATCAGGACCCCCCAAAATAGTATATCTCTTCTTCTCGCGTGTTGTATTTCTGTTTGCTTGTTGCGACAGTCTTCCTCTCAACATCCGTCATAAATCTTAAATGAATATGTAGCTAGAAGCCCCCTCCCCCTACCGCACCCTCCGAACTCTAAACCCTAACCTATTTTAAACTTACCCCCTCCCCCCAAGCCCAAAACCCAAAACCCACAACCCGCGACAGCAACAAAAAAACGGAAACTCACCCTGACAGGAAACTCCTGGAGGTCCGGATTCTTGCCGTACCTGAGGCTCTTCTGAAGTCTGCGCATGCTCTTTTGGGGCCGCAGGATTCCCTTTACGAGAAGTCGGGCCAAGTCTATACCATGCTTCCCTATGAGCGTTATAGGTTTAGGGGTTTAGGTTTAGGGTTTAGGGGGATTTCAAGGCCATTGCAGCTCTAAAGGAGCTTATGGACCTACGATACCAAGAGACATCCCAAACCCCAAAACAGCCAAGCCGCGAACCGCTACTTGCAGCACCCGGTAGGCCCCAAAACCTTGTATACACTAAACCCGATAAACCTGAACCCCTAGGCCTTAAACCCCTGCATCCTCAACCCTGAGCCCTAAACTCCTAAACCCTAAAACCTAAACCCCTAATAGCCTAAACACGAAATCTTGAACCATGGCCCCGCCTCCGCTCGAAGTGATCCCAAAAGCTTTCTTCTCCGAGCCTGGCCAGCTCCATAATGGTTCCTTCCTATAAGGTAACCCCGAAAAGGAACTACTATGGAGCCTAAGGTTTAGAACTTCGGGCTGAACTTTTTTGTTTTGAGAGCCCTAAACCCTAAACCGCACAGGTACGGCTTGAGGAAGCCTACGGGAGGCGAGCCAATCCGGCAAGCTTACACACCTCCACTTACAGGAAACAGGAAACTAAAGCGAAGCAAAACCAGACTCCTACATACTAAACCTATGAATCCATAAATCCTAAATTCCTAAACACTAAGTAGCACTTTTAGATCCCGTTTTGGAACCCTTATAATACTAAACCCCCAATTTCCCCGAATCCGAGCCTTGATAGCTCGGGCTGTACCCGATCCGGGTCGTGGCCAGTGCAGTGGAGCTGCGGCGCGCGGTTTGCCGACACGTAAAGCTTCCTGAGCTGCTCTTGGGGTTTTGGGTTATAGGGTTCAAGGTTTAGGGTTTAGGGATTCGGGAATAGAGTTTTGGCTTTAACGGTCTAGCGGAAGTTTCCCTGAAGTCCCTACAACTTTCTGCAGGTGTACGGCTTCTTTCTGGCGAAGCCCTTAGATAGTGATAGGCCTTAAAATAGTCAGGCCTTAATTAGGCAAGTTGAAGTAGGGTTCAGGGGTCGAGGTGTTTGCGGTTCAGGGCTCAGGGAACTTTCAAGGATTCAATCCAGAGCTTAGTTTAAGGTTGAAGGTTTTACTTTAGAGTCCTGGGTCTGGGTAGCCCCCAACTTTGCTGCTGCCGCTGAAGAGCGTGTGTTGTTGCCATTGCTACTGTCACCACTCAGCTGCTGATACACCTCGGGTCATGACTTCATACTCAAGAATTACGAAGCCGTGAATATCTTACAATGGCTGCCGTAAAAAGTGGAGAGCCCCTGGCACGACCTCATATCTTGAAATGCCTGCACCACGACGCTTCTTGACTATAGGGTTTTGGAAGTTGGTCTTTAAGGTTTTGGGGGTTCAGGCCTGCAGGCCCTAAAAGAGTTTGAAAGCTGCAAAGTGCGTTGCTCAAAGGAACAAGCCGTAAGGCTTGAGGTCTCTCCGAACCCCCGAAGCTGAAAGCCTCAAACCCCTCCAATCCGAAGTGTTGCGAGACCCTTCGAAATCCCTTCTGATCCCTCAACAAACCCTTCTGATCCCTCTAGCAGCTACCCTAAACCCTAAACCCTGAACCCTAAACCCTAAATGCTGCACCTTAAATCCTAAACCCGAGCAAGAATGGTCGCGAGCTTCAGGGGCTGCTGCCAGCCCCTTGCGCAGAGCTGCTGCGCCAGCTCATAGGCCAGCCAAGCCTTCGAGCTCTTACAAATGAGAGCACCCCGCTACAACTGCGGCTACTCTGCTACTATGCTACTATGCCACTTACTACTACTACTACTACTACTACTACTACTACTACTACTACTACTACTACTACTACTGCTACTACTACTACTACTACCACTACTACCACTACTACTACTACTACTACTACCACTACTACTACTACTACTACTACTACTACTACTACTACTACTACTGCTACTACTACTACTACTACTACTACTACTACTATCACTAGCTACTACTACTACTACTACTACTACTACTACTACTACTACTACTACTACTACTACTACTACTACCACTACTCCTGCTGCTGCTGCTACTACTACTGCGACTACTACTGCGACTACTACTGCTACTACTACTGCTACTACTACTGCTACTGCTATTCCTACTCTCCTACTCTCCTACCTCTGCTACTACTCCTACTACTCCTATCATCTCCTACCTCTGCTACTACTCCTACAACTCCTATCACTACTTCTGCTGCTGCTGCTGCTACTACTACTACTACTACGACGACGACTCTCCTGCTCCCCTGCCCCCGCCACTGCCCCTGCTCCTGCGCATGATGGTAATGATAACAACACAAATATTTTAGATAAAAGCTATACTAATGAAAGTAGCATCATAATCATAATAACAACACTGATAGCAATGGCACAAGCAATCCTACTGACAATGATAACTATCAAAGACAATCGTGCTTTGTTGACATGATGGGCCGAGCTTAGGGCTTCGGCGGTTTGACGTGGTTCGGTTTCGTGTGAATGGAGGGCTTATGGGTTCCGCGCATCCTGCTGCAGGCATACGAAGGAAGAACGCATCTGGTAGAGGTTGAACATGTCAGGCTTCCGGGAACTGCGGTGCAGATCGAGGGAAGCGATAGGATATATTTACGGGTAGTTGGTGGTAACTGTAATCAAACATCACTAAGAGTGCAAACAGCAATCTTATCGTCGTCACAACTGTTACATACGGCATAGTCGAAAATCACCCAGCTCCAAAAACCTGAAGCACCAAGGGCCAACAAGGACAAACCGAGAAGCACCAAAGGAGTGACCGAAAATCGCGAAGGGCACCTGGGCAGGCGACCCGGTCTTCCGAACAGCGGAGAGAGTTCGGGGCTTCGGGGCCTGGGGTGCAGGGTATTTTTGGGTTTGGAGTTTAGATCCTATCTGAATGCTTCCCTGCGTACAGAATGATATGCTTATAAGGAATGTGTCAACACTCTCTTAAATCACGATACAAAGCGAACTCCAAGGTAACGAGCTAATCCGTAATTTGCGCATGCAAAATAGCATGCCTCTCCGAATCCGCAAGACGCGTTTGTAACCAAATTTATGAAAATCTCATTTGTGGCTCTATGATGTATCTTATTGTATGGGGATCCGGATAGATCTAGGGTTTAACACGGAAAAATGTCCAGAATAGGGAGAGGTCGTTTCAGAAAGTAGGAGACCGTATTAGAACCCCCAAACAGTTGGATCCTTAATTAATGTAAGAGCCCCACCCTAATTTCTGGAGACTCCCAAACACATCCTCAACAACGTCCGTCACGCGGCAGCATCAAGGTGTGAGGAACTATAGCCCACTTAACATCCCTAAACCACACTAGAAGCTCAATCCCCGGCCAGCGCGGATCCCACCCTCAACCCCAAACCCGAACACCCTACTGTAAATCCTGAACCCCAAACCCTAAACTTTACCCTAAACCCTAAACCCCTGAACCGGGTGTATCAGATCCCGAACTGCCCCCGCCCAAAACCCAAGGGAGTAAAAGTTGAAACTTTCAGATTCGATTACTCCATACCCTATAGTAACCCTTATAGACCCCCTTATGGTACCCTTATAGATCCTTATAAGAACCCCCAAAGTTGAAAAGGTGAGTTTACAGATAAGTTGACTACACGGGAATGTGATCACAAGGCCACTTCGAAGATTGGGTCCCTTTTGGATGAGCTCAGGGTTTAGTTCAGGGTCTTACGGTGGAATTGTTTAGGGGTTGGGGGCTTTGGGCTTTGGTTTAGGGCTTTGGTTCAGGATTTAGGGTGGAAGGGTTTGCTCGGGTCGGTCTAAGGTTCGAGTTTAAACAAAACCATCTCCGTCGAAAACAGCCGAGGCACTTCCTCGAAAACGGGCCGTCCTTGATTGTCTTCGTGGCTTTTGGGCTTGAGGGGAGGAGGATGACTACGCCCACAACGGCGAAAACAGGGGTCTGCTAGACTCCAGACATATATAGTTATAGTCCTAGACACCAATGCTTCCACTCCCTCAGACTTTAAGCCCCCGCCGACGAAACAATGCCCGGATCATGAAAGCCACATTAGTCGTACACATGGAGGCCAAGAATAAGCATTGACTCGAATACCAGAATGTAAAGACAATGGAGATAGAGCGAGGCCCCGAAACCCGAAACACACGGAACCTCTGCAGAAACCTGTGTACCCATAGGCTCCATAGTGGTTCTTTTTTGGGATTACCTTCTCGGATTCTAAATATGAAGCCCAAAAAGAAACTACTTTGGAGCCTCTGTGTAGAACCCTTGCTAACCTGAAGCTGGCGCACCTATGCCATCTAGCGCAGCTGCGGCGAGATCGTTCAGTGAACTGGCCTGCCGGGCTCTCGACGGCTCATCTCTTTCATGAGCTTTCTAGGGGTCCAAGGTTTATGTTTAGGGTTGAATTATGTAGGGGTTTGGGGGTTTAAGAATTTAGGGTTTAAGCTTTAGGATTTTGGGGGCGGCCCTCTTCTTCATGCGAGCCTCAGCAGGTACGGAAGTGGCTGTCACAGAAAAAACAGTGAAAGACGGGTTTTAGAGGTCTAAGAGGGACCCCAAAAAGCACATAAGCATAAGCATTTTATGGGGATATCCCTACCTTGTTGGGCTTCATTATAAGTGGGTTCAGATGGGACATCCCTTTGCTATTTTTTGCTTATGTGCTTTTGGGGCCCTATCTAAGGTTCAGGTTTCGGGCTTCACTTCCGTTGTATCAGCACACGGAACTGTTCCCGTCAAAACCCACACCTCACAAAGGTAACCCAGCCTGAACTCAGCAGCTTCATTCCTGGCACCCAGAAACCCAGTGCATGAACTGTTAAATCCGAGCCGAACCCCGCGTGAACCCCTCATTTATGCCGACCTTGCCCTGAACCCCATCTAGGATACCCAGTAACCTAAGAATAAAAAGGCCTCTCTTTTTGGTATTGGGTAACTTTCTCAGGAACCTAGGACTACAAAAAGGGAATAAGGGTACTACTGGGCATCCTAGCCATTCTCAACCTCGGCTACATCATCCCTCAATCCTACACCTTAAACCCGAAACATCCTCCCCATAACCCCTAAACACTGAGTGAGCCCTACACCAAATACACCAAACCGCCGGACCAGAAAATAGCTGCATCAATAGCATCAACAGTCACCGTAATTATTGGAGCATATGCCCTAAACCCTAAACCCTAAACCCCAAACCCCAAACCCTAAACCCTAAACCCATGTAATTACTGGGCTCTGGAAGTCCTGAACCCTTCAGCCTAAGGCCCTGAAGCCTTAAAATCCTGAACCCTGAGCCCCAATTTAGTCTAAAACACTACCGCAAAAAAAATGCTGAAGCCCTAAAGCCCTATTCCCCACAACCTGAATCCCTAAACCCCGCGCCCGAAAACCACCCTAACACCCTACGCCCCACCAAAAACCTGAAACCCCAGACCTTACCTGGTAAACACAAAAACCTACAGTTTTAAGGGTTCTACTAGGAACCTACTATTGGGTAGGGTTTGGGGTCACAGGTAAGGCCTGTAGCTTCTCTGCCATTCGGAAGCCACGCCCAGGTAGCTCCAGCGGCATTAGCTCTACCCCGCGCGGCAGGCCGGAAGCCTCGGCGGGGGGTCGTGAAAAAAGGATCGTACTACTTTCAAGGTTTCTCGTAGGGTCTCTTTTCATGACCGTGAGAACGGTCTTTTCGGGCTTCGAGTTTAGGGTTTAGGGAAATGTGCGGTTTCAGGGCCATGATCATGAGGATGCTGGCTGTTCTGCATCAGGGGGGTCAGTTTGGCAGTTTCGCTTGGGCCTGTGCTCGTTTCGTGCAAGACAATGATGACGACGACGATTCCGTGTTGATTGTATGGTGCTCATCGCGGGCATTGCTGTTGTGCAGATGCTGCTTGAGGATGGCAGAAATGCTGAAACTACCATGATGCGAGATGACCTCGACAGGGATCATGGCGGTTTTGGAGCTATGGGAATTTGCAAGCGCTTCCACCTTGATGGTACTGTTGTCAAGGATTGAAGGAATTGCGCTTTGGAGCCCAATGTTGAAGCCGCAAAATCAGGGCCTGGATTCAAATGCTGGCATATTGCGGCTACAGCACACACATCACAGCTTCTCGACGAACTGGGTCGGACTGGCCGCACGTAGTGGGCATTGTGTCTTGTCATGTTGTCATACAAGGACCAGAGGCAGCTTCTGCATATCGTGCGCAGCAAAGCCCCGATGCGACCCCCCCAAAAAGCACAAGCTTTAAGGGCCCAGTCTTGGGGACTAATGTAGGGGCCCCAATAACTAGAAGAACGACATAGAATAGGATGTAGGGATGGTATACTATGTTTTGAATGAGGGACCCAACGAAACAGGACATGTAAATCCTTTCGAGCCCCTCAAATACAGACTGCAGGCTCTGATCTCGCCAGATGCAGCAGGGAGACCCACGGGTGGAAACAGGCTCCGCTCATACCCACCGGGGCCACGCAGAAGATTCGCAACTTGGCAGTCGATGGCGAGTTTGGGGCCAGAGCGATCCAGTCGCCATACTTTCCCTGGCTGGCCATCTGCAAAAGCTGAGCTAAACTGAAGATGCGAAGATAAGCCTAGATTCGGATCCGATTCTTGACGAATTTCGGCCCCTGGAAAGCTTGGGCCAAGCTGCCGATTCGAAAAGGACAGGCATGAGAACCTGCAGACTAGGGTTTAGGGTTTAGGGTTTAGGGGTATCAGTTCTGCGAATCTTCCACGGAGAAACCACAATCCCAAGCCCAAGACCCGGCGCCTTTAGTCCTTGAGCCTCCAGCCCGAATCCCAAATCATCTGAAGCAGGATAGGGCTCTGAATACTTGAAACAGGGCTTTGAGGCTAACATAGTAGCATGATCTTACAATATTATATATATATATATATATATACATATTGTGGCTTCAGCACTTAGGGTTTAAGCTTTCGAGTTTCGGGTCCAGTTGTTCCCAAACCTGGCATACTTGCGGGATGACGGGACGTAGTAAGCGGCTTTATGCGTGCCTTGATTCGAAGTACGACTCGATGTGGCATATGATATACCTATGGACTATAGATATCCTATCATGCATGGCCACACTGAGTCTCATGATCCTTGGAGCAGTGTAGGGTTCAGCAGGTGCCTAAAACATGGCCTTGGGCCTAAAACCCCAAACCCTAAACCCTGAAGAACCTACCCTTTTTAGGGTTCCTTATTCTGATTTCCTTATACAAGTCCTTAAAGCCGTAGGTTCATCAGGGCTGCAAACCCTAAACCCTAAACCCTAAAACTTCCACAGAAAAACCAAAAACAACGAGTGCCGCACGCCGGGGCCGTCTCCAGGAGCCCTGCGGCTTCAAAGTAATGGGCTACTGGGAGGATCATGGGACTTAGTAACTAGGGTTCCTTAACGGGCTCCCTAAAAGGGATCTAGAGGGCTCCTTACAGGGATCTATAGGGTTTAGGGTCTACTAAGAGGATCATGGGACTTAGTAACTTGGGTTCTGATTGAGGTAACTGTACTTCTAACTACTTATATCACCACTTACTTGTAACCTTACTTACTAAGTCCCATGATCCTCCAAGTACTGGGGTACATGATTGCATGGCTAGCTAGAGTCTCCATTGTAGTTCCTTCTGGGGTTACCTTATTACAGGATCCGAAATACAAAATGAGCTAAGCCACTAAACAGAACTGCAATGAAGACTACGGGTGGTAACCCTCGTCTATAAGGACTCCGTAATTGGATTTCATTTGGTAGTGAGTAGAGTAGCGTCGTACATCGAAGACTTTGGGGGATGTTCTTTCTATATATTGCGACCCCTACATTATGAGTTTGCTGAAGACTGAAATTTTCCGGTTGAGGGTTGAAGGGTTTTGGATGGAAGCATACTGACGCCCTACTGAGACTTATAACTAGCCATGAACCTCCAAGCACAGACCCACTCCTCGTCAGCCCTGGTGTCGTGGTGCCGCGAGTGTCGGCCGTCCCGGTCCCGGGCATCCCGATCCCGGCCATCACGGTCCCGGCCGTCTCGACCGTCCCGACCGTCCCGGCCGTCCCTGCCGTCTCTGCCGTCCCGGCCGTCCCGGTCCTGGTTTCCGGTGCAAGGGGATGTAGAGGGTCTGGTGTTACAGGTCCGGGGAGTCGCGGGCGCAGGGCTTACCGTTTTGCGCCATTATATATGTCTAGCAAAGACATGTGAAACAGGCATGTGCATGGGCGCGTGCTGCCACACAACAATTACAAACAACTGGACCAAACACCCAACGACCAATAATACCCTTGGTGACCCCATGCACATATATATATATATATATAATGTAGATGTAAATAGGTATGGATAGAGATACGAATGTATGCATGTCTGCAAACCGTGTATATGTACAAGAGTCTAATAAAACAATAAACATGTATATGTGTGTCTCTGCATACATGAGTTTGTATGCATGCAGGCAAGCATGGAGGAACAAACGGATAGATGGAGATGTGTGTGCGTGTGTGTATGCGCTCGGCATGTATGCATTACATGTATGTGGCAGTTTCCGAAAATTAGGGCTACCTTATTTAGGGGCCCTTACAATACGGATATGTAAGGATGCTACTATTCAAAGTGATATTAGGTCCCATATTTTCGGAAACTCCCAAACCCTAAACCAAATTGATGCCTTATAGGAACCCTCAAAGGATCCCTTTAAAAGGTGCCCCGAAATTTCGGAAACTCCCATGTCTTTACCACAAAGCTGTACGCAGCAGCGACCGAGGAGCTCGATCGCGATCCCGGCTCCGGGGAGGCTCGCGCTGGTCGCCTTTTAAGGCTTTAGGGTTGAATATAGGGGGGCTTAATAATCAAAACAGGGTTGTGGGTTATAATATACTATAATTTGAACAAAGAGCCACTCAAATCAGTGTAGGTAATTGATTAGGCCCCCATATTAGGCATATTATGCTTGCACGTGCGTGCTTCAGGCCTCTTCTTCGTGCTTGAAACTTTAGGGTTTGGGCTTCTAGGGATTTTGGGGTTCAAGTTCTACCGGGGGGTTTTGAGCTTCGAGGTTTAGGGCTTCCATGGTTCAGGGCTTGGCTTACCTTGCTTGTTTGAGCTTTATTCTACGGTTGATGATAAAAATCCTGCATTACCTTAAGGACCCTGAACTATGGGAAGTATGGTATATTGCTTATTCTGGGTAATGCAGGATGTATATCATCAACAGATATCAACAGTAGCTCTTCTTTCGCCGCGGACTTTAGCGTTTTGTTCGCAAGGGGGCAGAGGGTCTGGGGTGGGTTTACGGCTCTTGAGCTTAGTCATGAGTCAGGTGGCTTTGTTTCAGTGGTTGCTTCTACCGAAGAGCTTGCGTTTCGGGGTTCACCTTGATCCCTCGTGACAGCTTTCTCGGAGGGGAGGGCTTCCTCTTGAGCGTCTAAGGCCTAGGGTTTAGGGTTTAGGGTAACAAGAATCCTGCAATATCCTGCAACTTAGAACCCTCAAATGCCCCTGTAAGTGCGAAACCACAAACGCAGTGAGAAGTCAAGGCCGCTTGTAAGACCCCCACAGTGCACCTTACAGTACATCTTGTAGCCTTGTGGGAATCCCAGAACGGAATTTCTAAAGGAACCCAAACGCACCGAGCATCTGAGCTCTGCTACTGTGTGGCCTTCACGCGGCTACTGTTCACATGAGACTATCCAGTGAAATGAAATTCCAACTGTCTTAGACTAGATTGACTAGATCACCTGAAACCCGAACCCCAAACCCAAAACCCCCCCTCCCCAAAGGCCCACAATCACAAGAATCCCAGTAAACCCTGAACCCCGAAACCCTGAACCCTAAACCCCTAAATCCTAAACCCCTAGACCCTAAACCCCTAAACCCCTAAACCCTAAACCCCTAAACCCCTAAACCCTAATCAAGCAAGTCACGGTCTCTGACATGGTCGCGCTCACGCGGCTCTCGCTCCCAGCCGCGATGCTGCTCTTGGCCCCGGTCGCGGTCGGAGAAGGCAGTGCCTGAACCCTCACCCCTATACCCAAGCCCAAACCCCAAATGAAGATCCTAGTCCGAATCCCTAAACACTATAAGAGAAGATTCTAATCCGCGACAAGTTGCGCTGCCGCTTCCAGGGCGCGTCGCTGTCGGCTTTCGTTGCCGCCTGCAACAAGGCTGAAGGGCAGCGTCGGATGTCGGGGCCGTAGTCTTTGGAGTACTTAGAGGATCGTGGGACTTAGTAAAGTAGGTTATAATTGGAGTTATAAGTCCCCTAAATGGGGTTATCCTAATTATCACCTACTTATAACCTTACTTACTAAGTCCCATGAGCCTTTAAGTAGGGCTCCTTTAAAGGATTCCTTCGGGTTCTACAAGAGTTTCCAGAAAGGTTCGAACATAGAGAAGTCTTTATCACCGCAATAGAGCATCGGGGGTTTTTCATGCTATCAGCATGTACGATTGTGCTGGAGAGAATCAGGGGATGCTATCTGTACTTGTTATGGCCCAGTTCTGCAGGGTATTCTGCAGGGTTTTATAAAGGCTCTGTAGGGTTGCTACCCAGGTTCGTATAGGGTTGTGTAAGGGCTCTACAAATTCAGGGCTTGTTTCAGGGATCAGGGGACCTCGTAAGAGTGACTCAGGCCGAGCTGACAGTTAAGCTGTAGGGCCTTAATAATTAGAATGGTTTTGGGGGTATATTATTCTACACTAAAGCCCCCAAAAAATCCTGTTCTAATTATTAAGACCTCTACATCAGCTACAGATATGCCGTTATACCTCTACCTAGACTTTTGGGTTCGGGTAGCTCCCAAATCCTCTGCTTGCAACCTGACACCAGGCTCTTTCCTGTCCTACTTCTTGCCGCTCATGAACCACAGCAATCTGGTGCCCTAAACCAACATCTCTGATGGACAGCGGCCAACTTCCTTCGTCCAAAGAGTCAGCTATCAGATGACATCACCCGGAACCCTGCACCTGGGGTTCTTCGTTAACCCACGCCCAAACCCGAAATCTTAAGCTGCACCTGTGACCCCACAGATGTGTTGTAAAGGGATGCAGGTAGACCCATACGTGCCAATTGCAAACTTTCTCCACTGGATCGTTGCGAGTTCTGCAGACACCGAAGATGGTGGGGAGATTTAGTTCTTGGGGTTTAGGGTTGAAGGCTTTGGGGCGAAGGGTCTGGGATGTAGGGTTTCGGCAAATCCTGCGTTCGCTTTATGTCGCTTCCCAGATGACCATTCGGAGTCATACTGCGAACTATGAGGGGCGGCAGTCTGGTCGACTGCACTGCAGCTACAGTACGACATCAAGAATGCGCTTGGCTTAGCACCGCATCGTACCGCTTGACACGTGAACATCGCAGTTCCAGGTTAGCCCTCTCTACACCCACAAACCTGAAACCCCTAAACAAAACGCCCCCTCAAATTAAGGGAGAAGAGGATCTTCTCGGACGCAATGGGCAGAACACAAAGAAGCCTGGGTTCCCTCGCCAACACTTAGCAGATCATAGGACTAGGGCTGAAACTAAGGTGACTACACTTATAGCTACTTTGTTGCGCACTGAAGGTACGTATAGCCTTATGTAAATAAATAAATAATAAACAAATATAAATATAAATATAAACATAAATATATATATATATATATTATATAACTTACTACGTCCCATAAACCTTGCATTCCGAAAATGGCAGAGCCCGAGGCTCTATCTCCTGTTGCTACGCAAGAAAGTCTAAAACCCAAAAGCCCTGAATAAACGGTTTAGGGTTTTAGGGTTTTAGGGTTTAGGGTTTAGGGTTTAGGGTTTAGGGTTGAATAGGAGAGTCCTTGAATCCATATAAACCCTAAATAGGAGAACTACCTAAATGCCGTAGCCCTAAACCCTAAACCCTAATAGTTACCTAGATACAGTAGAAGCCAGAAAGTTGGAATATCATTATCGTAACCCCTTTAACGTAAATTATAGGGGATCCTACCATTAATCCATATTCCAACTTTCTGGAGTTCCCTTTAGAAGAACCATATATAGGGTCCCTTATAAACCCAAAGAAGGAAAATAACAAAGGTCCCAAATCCAACCTAGAGAATTACACAACTAACCCGGCCTTGGCGCTGGTAAGGAACTTCTGCATCTGCATCTGATGATCCTCCTCAGAGCTCGCTTTCCTGGGTTGTGGTGCGGTCGCTTTCTTGGGTTGCTTTAGGTTTTGCGGTTTAGGCTTAGGGTCTAGGTCCAGGTTAAGCTGAGTTTAAGTTACCATACCGTATGATTTACTACAGGTTCCTATCACGATGCTCAACTCTGAACCCTAAGTGGGAGTTTCCGAAAATTGCGGGAAGCTTATTTTGGGGTCCTTACAATAAGGATCCTACGATTTAGGGTGCCGTATTGGGGTCCCCTATTTTTGGAAACTCCCAAATCCCTTAACGCCTTTATTGCCCAGTTTCGGCCGATCTTTCAAGGAGAAGGCCTGGACGCGAGTCTGGGGGGTCTCTTGAGCTTCCGGATGGTACTGGGAGTGCTCCTGTGCTTGCTGGGGCTGTTGGTACTGGTGTTGCGGTTGCTGATGATGATGCTGATGTTGCTGGTATTGTTGTGGGGCTTGGTGCTGTTGTTGCGGATGCTCCTGTTGCGCTTGATACGCATTGGGATAGAGTTGTGGAAAAGATGGCTGCGTCGAAGATGCTTGCTGGGCAGCCTGAGTCTGCTGGTGTGCATGCTGCTGATATGCCTGAGAATCCCCTTGCGGGTAGGCCTGCTGATACGCGCTGGCGTCTTGCTGATACAACTGCTCGCTGGCATTCTGAGCGTATGGCTGCTGTTGCCCCGGCTGTGGAGCATGATGAGCATGCTGTGCTTGCTGGTAGTTCTGCTCATGGACTTGGACTTGGGGTGCTGCTTTGGCCTGGGCCTGCGCCTGCTGAGCAAGGCTGTCTTGAAAGGATGGCTGCTGTGGGGCTGCTTTCTGAAAGGACTGTGTCTCCTGGTATGCCGCTGTAGGGGGAGGTGACTTAAAGGCCATGTGATGCTGAGCCACGGCTGGCTCATGCTGGGCCGGCACAGGTGTAGGTGCAGCCTTCGGGGGTGGCGAGTACTGAGGATGTTTTGGAAACACCGGCTGACTGATGTCCGCAAACTGCTGGGCTTCGACCGCAGATGGGGCAGCCGCCGCAGACTTGGACTTGCTCAGCAGGTCCGCGCCAGGCACCACCGCCGGCACTGCCATCGACCCCACTGCGGCAGACTTCGGGGGCACTGTCGTGGGGGGATGCGCCGGATTCAATGCTGCGGCAGGAACTACTTCGGGCATTGCTGTCACTGCCGGCGCAGCAAGACCAGGACCCGGGGTGATGGACTTGGCCTTCGCCGGATGCCTAGCAGGAACCACCTTCGGCGCAACCGTGACCGGTGCCGCTGCGGTCGCTGCTGTCCCAGCCTGGGTTCTTGTTGAGGAATTGGTTTTAAGTTACCATCAAAAGAGATCGTGAATCAAAAGTTTTCCTGACTATGGTAACTTAAATTAAAGGTGTCTTTCTTATGGTGACTTGAATTGAAGGTTTCCTCACGTGGCAACTTGTTTTAAATCCCTTAACAAGAGCCCAGCAGCCTGTAGCGGCCCTGGGCGCTTTGGGCCCACGGCCATCCCGGATTTGGCCATGGCTGCTCCAAGCGTCTCCTCGCGAGATGCGGGTTCAGGCCCTGGCGCCTTAGCAGGATTTAAGAGTTCCTAAAAGGGTTAGGGTTTAGGGTTTATAAGGTATATAGAGTTCCTGTAAGGGTTAGGGTTTAGGGTTTATAAGGTATAATAAAGATTTCCGATAAGGGTTAGGGTGTAGGGTTTAGGGTTTAGGGTTCCTAAAGAGCTCCTTTAAGGGCCTTAGCAGGTTTAGGGGTTGGTTTCAGGGGCCTCAGGGTTTAGGTGGTAGGGACTAGGGGTTTAGGGTTTAGGGGTTTAGGCTTTAGAGGCCTTAGGGTTTAGCGGCCTTGGGATTTAGGGGCCTTAGGGATTAGGGGCCTTAGGGCTTTGGGGATTTAGGGTTTAGGGGTTTAGGGTTTTGGGTTTAGGGGTCTAGGGAAGTAACTGTAGTTCTACAGATCCCATTAGAGTGGAATAGAAGTCTTGGTAAAGAAAAAAAAGGCCTATGCCTTATTAGTGTGATTTTGGGAGTTCTGAACGACAGATGAAACAGCCTTTTTGAGTCTGAATAGGACCAGCCACAGCAGCTTTGGAAGAAGTTGGGGCCTCGGATGCCACGGCAGTGTCTGCGACGGCGGCAGTCGCAGCCACTGCACCTTGTGTTTGTGCCATGGCTGTTGCGACATCCGCAGTTGCTGGAAAAGAGTATCCGGGCATCATGTTCACAGCACTCATGGTGTTCACAGTAGGCATGCCCAGGCCATAGGCTGCATAGAGAGCACTCATGTCGTAGGTGAAGCCGTAGGATGCAATGGCAGCGGCGGTGGAGTTTAGCTGCGTTGCAGTCTGCGGCTCTTGCCCCTCAGCCTGGGACTCTGCCTTGGGCTCTGGCGCAGGACTGGTCACTCTCTGTGGGGCTGGCTCGATCTTCTTCTCTGGGAGTATGATGGGCTCCGTGACCCGAGGCTCCAGTGCTTTCTTCTTGTTGTGCTCATGCGCCAGCATAGCCATTTGCATGTCAGCCTGAGGGCGGACAATAATTCGTGAAATCCAAGTGGCTGCACTATGCTGCACGACCTGCAACCATGATCTTGCGACAGTGATTGCGGAAGCTGGCCTCCATTTGCTTGCTTCTCTTTTCGGCTGCCTGGCCATACTGCAGACATGATCTAACAAGAGCCTACGCATTCAGAAGGCTTCTGCACAACATCTTGTGTACGATTTTGGATAGGCGCCAGGCGGGTGCCAGTTTAGGCACTTCCTTCAA
>CAJNDT010000958.1:0-109302 GCA_905221615.1 Symbiodinium sp. CCMP2592 | reverse complement strand
CTAAAGAGCTGTGCTTACACTGTTGCGCTGAGGCATTACAGTCCAAGCGGGGGTGTGAAAGTTCATGTTTAAGACATGTTACTTTGGTTGTCCTGCATGCCTGCTCAGGTGTGAGTCGTTTTAGCTGAAAGTTTTGCCTTGGAGGCTTGACTGACGAGCCTGCTTTCAGTGGAAAGCCTTTTGAAGTGCTTGAGAGTGTAGGGAAGTGTTTTTCCTTGGTGTAACTACGTTTGGAGTGACTGTGTAGCTGTAGTTCTGCTTGCACTAGTTTTGATTAGGTCCCGAGAACTCCCACTGACGTTTGAGTTTGTTTTGCAGTTGTGGAGAACACGTGGCTGAGCAGTGTTTCACTTGCAGTGCTATGGCAAATGGAATATCTGTGGCCAGTTGCACAGACAAAGCCTCCGGCTGCTGACTTTGGCTCAAGCCGTGAGAAAAAGAGGGTTCAGCGCGCTGCTGCTGTGTTTTCACAACCGGAGCCTTGGACGAGATTCTCGTTGAAGCGACGGACGGATGCATCCGTAAGCTCCACAGCTAGGGCGGTCGCAAACAAATCTGACAGACAACATGTTCTCTCACAACTCCAAGCAGTCGCCTGCGATAATTCCGGCGCCATTGCAGTTTATCGGATGCACTTCCACGTGCATGGAGCTGAGCTTCAACGGCTTGGCGCATGCTGTCTATCTGGGCGATGAGATCGAGCGAAAGCACCGACATCACCGCCAACCTCGAGGTTGAGACCTGCAAGTCTTGAAATCTCGACTTTGCGAGATATGCGGTGAGTTGATTTTCAATCCTATAATGGTGCCTCTGTGTCTCGCCAAGGTCAGGAACACTTTCTGTTTTCTCCTTTGTGAGTTTTAGAGAACCTTAGGTGTAGTTGTGAACGGTAGGAGTAGGGAAAAGTTGTCTGTCTGTTGGTCGCTGCGCTCACGCTTCCTGTCTCACCCTGCGGTGAAAGTGATCATTACCAGAAGCGTGTCCAACCGGAGTTTTCCTCACGAGTTTTCACGAAGAACGGTGTTTCCCTGAAGCATGATGAACATCAGAGTGTTTTCAGTTTGTTTGCTGTGAGAAAGGACTTCTAGACGAAGTCCGGGGAGCACCTGGGCCATAGAACAGAGTTACCAGTGCAGAGAAGCCGTTAGGAGTCCTTAGGACTTACCGCGGAAGTGAGTGTGCTGAAGTCTCTGTCCGCGCCCCGTTTCACTTGGCTCAAGACTTGCACTGCGTGACAAGCGCGTGGTGAACAGTTGGTTGCGACGAAAGGTGTAAAAGTGCTGTTAGCTTTCACTGCTGTAGCCTTGCGTGACGTAGTCAGTCAGTCGGCTTGTACCTCCTTTTACTAAACCTAGAAGTGTGCCTCAAGGCGCGTTTGGGTTTTAACGTGGTAGCGGAGCTCAAGGTTGCTCCTCAGAGCCATGGACCCACGAGCCGAGCCTTGTTCCCCAAGAGGACGGAGTTCAGGGCGAAGTGCTAGTCGTGCCAGTGGAGTTTCTTCTGGCTTTCCCAACCCCTCGAGAGTTGAGTGCACCTGGCTCGCGGACTCGTGGAAGGTCCCTCCCTGCTCGGAACAGTCCGACAGCACACCGGCCTGTGAGTAGACCCAGACCTCTTGTGAGTGCAGGTCAAGTGCCACAGGTGCCTTTTCCACAGGTGCCTCAACAGGTTCCTTTGCAGCAGGGTTTTCAGCAGCAGCAGCAGCCTCAGTTTGGAACGCAACCGACTTTCCCTCACGGAGGAGGGAATCCGCAGCAGGCAACTGTGCCTAGTCCAGAAGACAACACTGTCAACCTTTTCAGGCAGATGTTGCAAGCCCAGGATGAACAGATCCGAGCTCAGCAGGGCCAGATTTCGCAGCTCACCGAGATGGTGAAGACGCTCGCCGTTGCGAGTGCAAACGCTGCAAGTTCGGCCGCAAGTGCAGCTCTTGTTGCTGCGAGTTCGTCCCAAGAGACGCCTGCTGCAGCTCTGGGCTCCTTCAGAGTTGACTCTGATGGTGTTGTGAAGATGGATGTGGACACAGGCTTGCGCAGCAACAGGGCGGAAAACTACATTCCGTCCCTGCCAAAGTTGGCAGCAGACAAGATGAGATCGCGCCATGAGGAAATATCCACGTGGACCGCTTACCGCGAAGAACTGACCTCCTGGCTGTGTCTTTTAGACGACCGCTACGCGGAGGAACTGCAAGAGGCTGTGGAGAGCGGTGTTCAAGTTCAGCAGATCAGCCTCTCAAAGGGGAAGGCCGCTCGTTCCACTAAGCTGTGGTACCTCTTGAAGCAGGCTCTCGCTGGTTTTCAGCGAGGAGTTGACATAGCCAAGCTTGTCGAGTGGAGTCAAGGCGGTGCCGCTGCAGGGTACGACCTCTGGCGTGAGTTGAACAAAGAACTGTCTGTTAGGTATCGTGTGGAGGGACAGGCGCTCAGAGAGCAGGCTCTCTTGATCGCGCCACCAAAGCACTTGAGACGGCCATTGGATATTTTTCGCCATATGATTTCTGATTTTGCTCGCTACCGCACGCTCGTTGCCAACAAGTACCCAGACCTTGAACTGCAGCAGGATGATGTTATCAGCTGCATCTTGAAGCACCTTCATGATGATTGCAAGAAGTACCTTTTGTTGCATGGGTCTTTGACAACGTTGGAGCAGCTTGAGCGCGGTTTGGTTTTCTACGATGAGCAGCTTCGTGTTTTGAACTTTCACAAGGAAGCCTCGAACGCCAAGGGCTTTGCAGCTTTTGGTGGTGACCGTTCTGAAAAGGGTGAGCCCAAGGGTGGCGAGCCCAAAGGAAAAGGTCACGGGAAGGACCAAGGCAAGCATGGTGATAAAGGCAAAGGCAAGGACAAAGGAGGAAAGGGAAAGGACAAAGGCAAGGGTGGCAAGAAGGGCGGAAGGGCCCGATCTTCGACGCCGGCTCCTGGGAAGAAGAAGCCGGGCACCTGAAATTACTGCCACAAGCCGGGCCATTGGGCCAACGAGTGCAGGAAGAGGATTGCCGATGAGAAGGCTGCTGCGACAGCAGCGGCGGCAACAGAGAGTGCCACTCCCAAGGTGGCCCCTCCTGCGCCTTCCTCGACTGCGGCGCCAGCCCCCACTGCTCCAAAGGGTGCCGGGAAGATTGGCAAGGCGGCCCTCCTTATGTCGTCATTGTTGCCCGCGGCAGGGCAGATTTCTGAAGCAATGCCTGAGAGGGGACAGTTTTTCACCATGACTGCCTTGATTTTCACGTTTTTCATGTTTTGCATGGTAGGATGCTTGATTTGTCGGTTGGTTGCATGCGTGAGTAGCCCACGGCAGTCATGTTTCACGTATGCTTGCGTAGCCGTAGCAGTGATTGCTTTGAGCCTTGCTTCCGCGCCGCAGCCTCAGCTTCGGGATCGGTCTTCAGAGTGCCTTGCTTTTCCAACCTTGGCACTTCCTGCAGTCACTAGGGACGACCCCTCGTATCTTTTGATTGATAGCGGTGGGAGTGTTCACCTTGTTTCGCAAGACATGCTTGGAGTGACTGCGAAGCTGATCCGAGAGCTTGAGGTTGAGCCTCTCTTTGTAAGTGTTGCCAACGACCAGACTATGGAGATAACTAGGTATGGGTTGCTAGAGCTTTGGTTCCCTTGTTTCGAAGCGGGGCCCTCTGGAACCCAAGCTTACAGAGAGATTCGAGTGCAGCTGGAAGCGTATATTGCACCCAATTCGATAAGCATCCTTAGCTCAGGCATCTTGCAGTCTTTAGGCTTTAGGATCTTTCATTATGACTATGATCCTCAGTTACATGTTGCCTATCCTCCGGGTGGTCTGCGCTTTGAGACAGAATTGTATGCCAACACGTCGTGGCTGAAAGCTTGTACCTACGTTGAGCCTGATTCTACTAATGGTTCCGTGCAGTCGGTTGAGAAGGGAAGCGTGAGTTCTGTTGTCCCGTCTCACCCTGTAGGTGTAGGAGTAGGGCTTGAAACCGTAGGAGCGCGTGTTGGTCGGTCGGTCGCTTCGTCTCACCTAGCCCACTCTTGCTCTGAAGGCCCAGTAGAACCTGTAAGGGACGATGGCTGGGTCCGACCACGAGATGGACCAGGACATGGAGGACTCGATCTTCCGGGTTCAAAGGTTGCCGGCGGAGCAGACGGAGCTCTCCAACGACGTGGCGCTGCCGACTCCGGTCTCTTCCCCGGAATTGTCTCCTCAACTTACGGAGCCGGACTTGCCGACAGCAGAGGTGGAAGAGAGTCCGCCGATGAGTTTTGCGAGCCTTTTCGAAGACAGCCCGGTGGAGCCGCCGAGTCCGTTGATTCTGCCAGGATCGGAGACTTCTCCCCGCGGCGCTCTTACGAAGGCTGGTGCCAAGGCACTGGCCAGGCAAGACTCTCCAGACAGCCCGGTCGTGACTACTCCTGTGTACGCGTGGTGTGGGAAGGTGGCTCCTCTCAAGCCACCCATGCCAGAGCCGGATACAACTCCTATGCCTCCCGTGCCGGAGCCGAGCACGGCCCCTATGAGCGTGGAAGCACTGGAGGAGGAGACGGACGAGGACGAGTGTTGGGGCAAGTGGAGACCAACGTCGAGCACCACAGCCTCCAACATTGCTCCTGGCTCGGGTGCGCCCGCAGCCAGCTCCCAGGGCGCCGTTATGCAGGAGAAGATTGCGGATCTAGCCCAGTTCAGGCAGCGAGCCAGCGAAAGGAGGCAGGGGGTGTTATCCGCGATACGTGGGGCACAGCAGCCTGTGACTCCACCGAAGGCCCCAGGATCAACAGCTATGGTGCCAAGTACGCCCCCAAAGGGGCCAGCCACACCACCGAAGTCTCCGATTACACCACCAAAGGGGCCAACCACACCGCCAAAGAGTCCGCCAAAGAGTCCGCCAAAGGCCGCGCCAGCGCCGCCCAACATCTGGACAGCACCACCTCCACCGGGGGCCGCTCCGAAGGCTGCCGCTCCAAAGGTTCCAAAAGCAGCGGTTCCAAAGCCGCCGAAGGGTCCGAAGGCAGCGATTCCAAAGCCGCCGAAGGGCGCAACTACAACAACGCCGGCTCCTGTGGCAACGCCGGCTCCTGTGACATCGCCGGCTCCTGTGACAACCCCGGCTCCTTTGACATCGCCGGCCCCTGTGGCAAAGCCGGTGGCAACAACAACACCTCCGGTGGCGACGGTGGATCCTGTGGTGCCGACGAGGCATATGCCCTTCTCGGCCATGGAAGGTGCCCGGATGGGGTTCTTGGGCCAGAGAGAAGTGACACAGGCCGCGGCTCGAGCAAAGGCCAGTGCTCAAGCAAAGGCCGCTTCGACAAGGATGCCGAGCCCTCCTCCGGCGCCCAAGGTGGAGAATACGCCGGAGCCTCCTCGAGTTCCAGCTCAAAGGTCGGTGCCAGCAACAATGCAGATGCATGTTCCTATGCAGATTCCGGTGCCCATGCAGATGCACGTGCCCCCGCAGATCCCCATGGATTACCGCTACAGGCCCTATCCGGCCCGACCGACCACAACACCGAGGCCGAGTACAGTACCAGTGGCGCCGAGTTCAGCGCCGATGCCAACGCCCACAGCAGCGCCTTCTCTCCGGGCGCCAGTTCCAACATCAAGGCCGTCGTTCATGCCGCCGGCAGCCACACCAAGGCCTATAACAAAGAAGCTGATGCCGGCATCCAAGCATGCGCCAAAGCCACGGGCTCTGGTGGGCGTTCACTACACCATCGAGATGCCCACGGAAGAGGAACGATTTGTGGCGCCGCCGACCAGTTTGGCAACGGCAGTGAAACCGGCACCTTTGCCTCCTCCGCTTATAGACCTCGAAGAGGTCGAGGCAATCAGCAGCGACAGCGACCTGTAACTTTAGCCGCTCTTGAGCAGCAGCCAAAAGAGAGAGCTCGTGAAGTTCTCTTGCAGAGTGCCGCTGTCAGAGAAGTGCTGCAGGTAGGTTGCCCAGCGTGTGTTCAGCTAGGTAGTCCAGCTTGCGTGCAGGTAGGTTGCCCAGCGTGTGTTCAGCTAGGTAGTCCAGCTTGCGTGCAGGTAGGTTGCCCAGCGTGTGTTCAGCTAGGTAGTCCAGCTTGCGTGCAGGTAGGTTGCCCAGCTTGTGTTCCGGTAGGTAGTCTAGCTTGCGTGCAGGTAGGTTGCCCAGCTTGTGTTCCGGTAGGTAGTCTAGCTTGCTTGCAGGTAGGTCGTGCAGCCTGTGTGCCAGTAGGTAGTTCAGCGTGCATGTCGGTCGGTCGCCCATTGCTTGATTCAGGTGATGTGGGTGGTGCCATTGGTGTTGAAGAGATAGAGCAGCTTTTTGATGATGATGGTGATGACCGTGAAGGGTTAGAGAGAACCACCCCGAACAACACCAAACCCCCGGTAGACCCTGAAGAAGCTCTCCCCGAAAACATCGGTGCCGACGCTAGATTGCGCCACCAACGTCAGGGTCATACCCCCTACTGGGGTGGCTGTCCTAGCTGTGTAAGATCTAAAGGGCTCTCACCCGCCCGAACACGCAAAAGTGTCGACCCACTTGAGGTGCAGATGGATCAATACTGGTATCGAGGCATCCGATTGATCGCTGTGGTCCACGTGCCGACATATTGTATAGGGACAGCTGCGACTTGTGTGGGAGATAACCGAAAGGTCACGGTGGGTAAGCTAGTCAGATTCCTCAGATCATTCGGCCTTAAAGAGGTTCATGTTGTGCACGACGGGGAACCGCTTTTAGCAGCTATGGCAGCCGAGGTCGTTGAGGTTACAGGTGGGAGTTCAGTTTCTACGAAAACCTCGCCTAACAGACACGCCCCGGTAGCTGAGAGAGCGATCCGAACGCTTAAAGAAACAGCTTTGGCCAACGAGCTTCATGCTAAGGGTGTGAGTGGCTTGAAATTGTTGGCAAATGAGGAAGCGATGGAATTGCTTCACAGCCATGCGGCTGCTTCACACAACCGGTTTGGAACGTCACAAGGTCAACTGTTGAGTCCTTTGCAGCGAGCTTTGGGTGAGAGTCACACGCCTCACTTGTTGTTTCCTTTCGCTTGCATCATGTACATTCAGCCCCCAGAACACCTTGCATCACAAGTTGATGGTCGATACGACATTGGTGCCTATCTCGGCCCCGTGATTGGTGGGCAAGGGCATCACTGCATGATCAGACTCTCAAATGGGTCTATGAAAAGATGCGTCGCCCGGGCTCTCAAGATGGCCTACCCAGTGACGTTCTCGTCGAACTTGTTACCCACTATCGCCGAGGCTAATCCTGATGAGCCTGATTATGAAAGCCTACCAGGGGTGGCCCTACCGAGGAAAGCAATCCCGTTGCCGCAACCGGCCCCTGAATGGCTTGAAAACAACAAAACGGCACGTTGTCCGGGATGCTTAGGTAGATCGCGCTTCCACTCTAGGCGTTGCAAAGTTCGCTTTCGTGATTACATCAGGGATACGCTCGGTGATCTTGACAATCCTGAACAGCAACAAGCCCCTGACAAGCCTCAAGTAAAAATCAACCCGAACCCTGAAGTTGTGGAGTTTGAAGAAGAGAGCTTGGACTACGAGCCCAGTCTTCCTGGGTCTCCTGTTCCTGAGGATCTGCAGCACCTGGTGCCCGAACCCTCACAAGCAGCCCAAGACTCTGAGCTCCCTCAGGAGTATCTCCCTGGTGGGGACGTTGAGATGGATCAGGTTGATATGGATGACTACACTGTGCCCATGGATGTTGCTCAGGTCCCGGATGTCCTTGACAGTGCGAGCATGCCTCAGTTCATGTTCTCAGTGATTCCGGACCAGAAGCATCACCTGAGTCCTGTTGATTACGGTGAGGTCGGCTTGTTTGCTGCTCAGCTTAAGAGAAAAGCACCCGCTCAGCACAGTAACCCCGATGAGGGGGTAGCCATGCCTTTCGGTGATCGGGAGGTGTGGGTCATCAAGCCCACTTCTGTGGTTGATGATGTCAGTGGCTTGCCTTTGGATCCTGAGAAACGTGGGTTGGCATGCAGAAAGAGGTGTCTGCTATGCACAACTTGGGTGTCGGCAACGCCCGCACCTATGATGAGATTAAGACCCACTGCCAGGAGACAGGTGCCAAGATCATTAAGTCGCGTTTTGTCTTCACTGACAAGGTTGATGTTGACGATCAGCACATTGTGCGTGCGCGCCTTGTTGCAAAAGACTTTGCTTTCAATCAACCTTCGGCGCTTGACTTGGGCATTGCGAGCCAGACTGCTTCTGTGGAGGCCTTCAAGGCTTTCATCTGTCGTGTTGTCCAGGATACGCTTGTCCTTTGGGGACTTGACGTTTCGACTGCCTTCTTGTATGCCAAGTTGGTTCTTGATACCGTGCTTGAGTTGCCGGGATGCTTTCAGAACCTTGATGGCTCTAAGGTTTACGTCATCCTGGAGAAAGCCATATATGGCTTGAGATCGGCAGGCCTTTCGTGGCAGAAGCATCTTGCTGGACTTCTTGCTGAGTTGGGATTGTTTCCTTCTCTTATTGAACCTACGTTGTACAAAGGGTATTGGGGAGACATCCTTGTGCTTTGTCTTGTGTACGTCGACGACATCTTGCTAGCCACAAGAACGAAAGAGGCAAACCAACAGCTTCTAGACTTCCTCATGGGCCGTCTTAAGGTCAAGTTGACTGGACGCTTGGATGAGGACGGCAGGATCGGATTCCTAGGCCGTGAGATAATCAAGCGTGGCCATGAGATCTTGTTGGCTGTGAAGAAAGAATACGTCGATTCGATCTTCGAGGCTTTTGGGTGGAGCCAGGAGAACAGCAGGAAGATGAAGCCCTGCACTGCACCACCAGACCTCCGATCGATCCTTGACAAGGAAGACCCCGAGAAGCCCTCCGAAGAGCTCTCCCCTGAAGCCGCGAGCCGCTTTAGAAGCACCCTAGGGAAACTAGGCTGGCTTGTGCAAACCAGGGGGGATTTGTGTTATTTTCACTCCATGCTGTCTAGAGGTCAAGCCTGTCCGCGCGCTGTGCATGAGGATTGTATGCGTAAAGTGCTTCGTTGGCTTTTGGAGGTTCCCGATCTTGTTCAGGTCTCAGAAGGACTCCAAAGCTCAACCTGGGATTGCAACCCTCGTTGGATTCAGCGACGCTAATTGGGCCTCTGAGCGCTCTACTGGACGGAAGAGCACCAGCGGAGGAGTGATTTACCTGAATGGGAATTGTATCAAGACTTACTCGAGGCTCCAGCCTATCGTAGCACTCTCCAGTGCGGAGTCTGAGCTTTTCGCTATGGTTGAGATGGCGCGCGAGCTTGTAGGATTGGGGCAGCTTTTGGGCCACCTTTTCGAAAGCGTTGCGCAACCCCTATACCTGCCTACGGACAGCTCTTCCGCTCGCAAAGTCAGTATGATGTCCGGCTTCCTGAGAAGGATGCGTCATGTGGACCTTCGTCTTTGCTACTTGCAGGATAAGGTTGAGAACGGCGAGATCCTGGTTACACACGTCCCAGGAACGGATAACGTCGCCGACTTGCAAACAAAGAACTTGAGTGTCGCGCAAACTTGGTATCATATAGGACAGTTGTGTCTTGAGGAACGTCTCACCCGTAGTGACTATCTTCGAGGTGATGCGCCCCCGGTCCGTTGCCTTGTGTTTGCCGCGTTCAAAGGTCTGTTTTCTGCAAGCGTCGATGATCCTTGGAGTGTGTTGGTTGGTCGTTGTCGGTTGCAGACACCGCATTACATTGTGATGGTCGAGTTCTGCACCTCTGGAGAAGCCTGGTTGACTAAGCTTGCTAGCCACTATGGCATCCATGCTATTCCCGTGACGGAAGAAACGGATGGGACTCTTCCGGAGACCATCGAGCTCATTGAGCATGCGCTTCGTTCGGCGCACCGTCGGAACATGCATGTTGTTGTGTGGGCTTCGACGCCCTGTACCGGTGGTTCGCCTTGGCAGCGGTATCACCAAGCCCGATCTGCAGATCACTATGATGAAAGGATGAAAGGACTTTTCACAGTCCACCGAAAGCTCTGGAAGAGCTTCTTGAAGCTAGTCAACACATCTGATTCGGCAACTTGGGTCATTGAGTGGCCGCAACGTTGTGCTTACTGGGGATGGTCCGCTACGAAGTCATTCCTTAAGATCAATCCGCATGAGACCGCTCTTGTGCATGGTTGTGCCTGCGGTATGGTTGGAATGGACGCACTTCCTGTGAAGAAGGTTTGGAGGTTGTGCTCGAACAGTCATGTTCTCATTCACTGCATGGATAAATTAAAGTGCCCTGGAAACCACGAGCATAGTAAGATGTTCGTTCTGAAGAACACCCAGCACTACCCCGAAGCTTTTGCTCACACAGCTCTTAGGGCTTTGAGTGCTTGGTAGGTGCTGACGCCTCTTTGTACAGCCGCAGCCGTTTTTGGAAGAGCCATAAGACTATCGTGGACCGTGAGAAGATCTACGAGCCCAATACGCAACAGCAGCCACTGGACCGGTACCTTTTCTCGACGACAGGTTCATGAGGGGGAGTTGATTTTCAATCCTTTCGGCCATGATTCAGTATGCCAGGGACATGGGATGGGATGTCCAGTCCCCGGAAGTCTGGCATATTGATGGCCACCCCTGGCCCGTTGACTTCAGCCCCTTTCTTTTTCAGGAGCTGCGGCGCAAGATTCGGTCTACCATCAAGGGCGAAAGATTGCGAGCCATCTCTTGCCAACATGGCGGTCAAGGAGCTCAGGATGGTGTAGATTTTACAATTCATCGCCGCATTGCTTTAAAGAAGACCAAACGTCTGACCTTCTACCGGTCAATCTGGCAAGGAGCAGTTGTGCATGCGGGAAGTGGTGGCCACCCCAAGTGCCCTTACTGCAAGGATCGGGGCATTGAGTCAGACAACACACTACAACATGTGCTGTGGGACTGCCCTAGATGGGCTAGACAGCCAAAGCTTCCCCGGCATCTTGAACAAATGCGTCAGTCCCATCCTGCGCCCTGCCTTTGGTTGCGAGCCCTTCCCCCTCTTGCCTACGTCTCCTCGCCACTTCAGAATGCTGAGGATAGGTATGAGGGCACCTGGCCGTCACAGACCTGGGACTCGGATTTTGTCATTGGCACCGATGCCAGTGGTGGCAAATTCTCTTCCGATCCCAGATTGAGGACCATTGGATGGGCTGTGATTCTAGCACGTAAAACGGGCCAAAGCATCACAGTCATCGCAACTGCGAGCGGGGTTTTGCCTCGGCCGGCCACGGTTCTAGATGGGGAGGTCCATGCCATTGTCAAGGCCCATGAGCTTTGCCCGGGCCTGACGGATCTTACTACAGATTCTCGGGTAGCTTGCAAGCAGGCCGCAGCTAAGGCGGTTACATCCAAGCATTCCATGTTTTGGAAACCCCAATGGCAGAGCATCTCCCCACAACACCTTCATTGGGTCAAGGCCCACTTGGATGTAGGAAAATTTGCTGAAAAGTTTGGAAAAGATGAGGTTTGGCGTTGGCATTTGAATCAGGAAGCTGACCAGCTTGCCGGGTCCAGGGCTGACCAAGCTTTGCACCCTGATGCCAGAAAGCAAGTCCGGCAAGTTGACACGCTGGTTTCCACCCTTTCCCAGCTACTTAGTCAGAGGGCGGAGATTTTGATTACTACGCAGGATAAGAAGACTATTTTCTGCAAGCGCCAGCCAAAACCTCCAACCCTTAACAAAAGGCAGCAGATTGAGCAACTCGTCAGCCAAACCGTATCTCCGCAGGGACACCAGTGGGAAATTCGGAGTCAGCACCCGACGAACCTCACAGCCATGTGTGGGAAATGTGGCCTTTACCTGCAGCAAGTCGACCCTCCGTCACTGTTCCAGCAGGTCCTTGCACAGCCGTGCCTAGGAGGGGAAGGACGTCCCCCGGAGCACCTGGTTTGTCACTCCTCCCATCAGCTTGTTTCCATTGGCAAAGCTTGGCAGTGTAAAGTGTGTGAAGGCATTTTGCCAGCGCGGGCAAAGAAAGTCCCGGGGCTCCTCCAGTCCCTGTGTGTGACCCGTAAACACACTAACAAACTGACTAAGTTCACCAAGAGTCTGTTAAGTGGTGTAGGGGTTCCGGAGTCACTACCTGCTTCCAAGAAGGCTAGCAAGCTTTCTAAGGAGACCCTCCCAAAAGCCCGAAACCTTAGCAACTTCTTTGCAACACCACTTAACAGGGTTGAGGCCACTCCCCTGCAAACCCTCACTTCCGACGACCCTCCCCTGCAGAACATGGTCAGGATTGAGCCTCCCTCTCCTGCTGTCCGCGATCACCGGGACTCTTGTAGCCCGGAGCTTGGAGACTTAAGGGCTGCTGGCTCCATTGTTCGCAAGGTGAAGTTCCAAAATCCATCCAATCATTGTTATACCAATTCTTTGGTGGTTGGTTTCTTTTGGATTGATCTGCTCCTTTATGCCTCCAGCCCTTTTGCTGGATCCCCCATCCAGGGCATTTGCGATGGTTGAAAGATCAACGCAAAGTCGAGCTGTGGCAGTCCCTGGTTTGGAAGAGATTAGTTGCAGGCCAGGGTCGATGGGAATCCCCAAACAGCCAGCATGATGTTTGTCAACTTCTCATACACCTTTCTTCGGGGTTTCCCCGTGACCTCTCTTGCGTTTCATGGAGAGCTCATGCTCCTAATGCACCTCACCACGAGGGTAACTTTTTCCCACTTCCTCTTCACCTCCCGGAGCACGAAGTCTCTATGAGGGAACTCCTGGCAAGATGGCAACAAGGTGGAGAAGTGAAAATCCTCACTCACCTGCCTTTGATTGCATTGCAGCTTTTGAGGTTTGTTGGGGACGGGGGGGGTTTTCGGAGGCTCGAGAACCCAGTTGGTTTTGAGGATCCTTGTGTGCTTGAGGGATTGGATGGGGAACTTCTTCGTTACTACCCCAAGGCCGTGGTCTCGCATTTTGGCAACTCCCCGACCTCTGGACATTATCGTACATTACTTCTCCCCTCCAAGCTTATTACTGATGATGGGGTAGGTGCTGTTTGCGCCAAGCCTGCAGATGTAGCCTGGTCTAAGTGCTACTCGTACCTGGTTTTGCTAACCCTCCATGTCTGAGCCTTCTCGCAGCTTTTGGCTCCAAGATGGGTAAAGGAAAAGGGAAGAACAAGCCAGGGAAGGGGCAGAATGCCCCTTTCGAGGACCCGGTAACGGAACAGCGGTACCAGGCCCTCTTGCAGCATCGTTTTAGTGAGGGCAAACCTGCTATTTCGAGATCAAGGTACTCCAGGCAAAGCCAGCATTCAGGTACCGACCGGGAACCTCCGGCTTCTGGTCCCAACTTGTCAAGGTCGGTGGAGGCCCCTATCACGAGGCCAAAAGCCGCACCCAAGACGGGGGTAGCCCGAACCCCACCACCACCACCGCCAAAGCGGCAACGCACAGAGGCCCAGGCTGAGGAGGCCTCGCCAGAGCCTCCGGTTCCAATCTGCAGGCTGAGGTGCCCTCGCCTTCCAATGCTGATGAACCAAGCCTAGCCTCCACAACCCAGGTTGAGCAGGTCTCGCCTGCACCAACCTCTCCTTTGGGGCCTGAGCAGGATGAGGTGCTGACCTCTCCTAAGCAGGAACCTGCCCAGAGTTCTCAGATTGAGGTTCCTTCACCGGCAACCAAGCCGGATACAGAAGCTGGTGATCCAGGCCCGGCCGCCACAACCCAGCTTGAGAAGGTCTCGCCTGAACCGGCCTCTCCCTTGGAGCCTGAGCAGGAAGAGGTACTGACCTCTCCTAAGCAGGAGCCTGCCCAAAGCTCCCAGGTTGAGGTTACCTCACCGGCGCCCAAGCCGGATACAGAATGCCCGGCTTCCAAAACACAGGTTGAGAAGATCTCACCTGAGCCAGCCTCTTCTTTGGTGCCTGAGCAGGTTGAGGAACCCTCACCTCACCCAGATCCTGTCCCCAGTGCCCAGGTTGAGACAAACTCACCGGCCACCACCGAAGCTCCATCCCCAGCGCAGTCCCATTCAGGCCCAGATCCGGGAATCAAGGGCGAGGACATCAGAGGGGAACCAGATCCGGAGGTTCCCTTGGAGCTTCTTTTCAAGCAGCCCCTGAAGATCCCGAGATCCCTCCGAGGTGTGTCCCTAAACAAAAAAGGCACGTCTGGCACGCCTTGGACTACTTACACTCCGGCGGAGCTGGAGGACGAGTTTGGAGGGGTATGGGCCGTATTGGGGGTAGGTGGCAGTCGTGTCACCTTGGAGCCCCCGGCTCAATGGGGACTTGGAGCCGAAGTTCAGGTCCTCAAGCTGGGGCTCGCCGAGGCCATGGACCAGGAGCAGATTTTTCTGGAGGGACTATCCAGAGATTTCACCTTTATTCCTCGACCGGGGTCCTCTGGTGAAGTCCTGCTCACCCTGTCAGAGAATGGCCATGGCCGAGGTTTCTCCCTTCGTGCCCGCGCGGTTTTCTACAGGCGGGTCATCCCTGTGGCTTCTCCGCAGGGAAGGCTTAGGACACTTGATGTCCCGGACCTCCTGGCCTTGTTAAGTGTGGTCGCGTTTTTGTGTGCCTGCCATATCCGCTTGTCGGATCTTGGGGAGCACAACGTAGGTTGGGCCCTCCCGACCTTGGCGCGCACACGCGCCGAGAACATGGCGCTCCAAAGTGCAAAGCTGCGCTCGGCCGACTACGTGCAGGTTTGTTTGTACGATGGGGGCCGCTGGAGAGAAGCGCAGCACAAGCGCTGGCCTGGAAAGGCGGCAACCAAGGGGCTTCTTGGCCTATGTGCCAAACATGAAATGTTTGGGCCATGGGTGGAAGAACAAATCCATCTCTATGGCTCCCCCGAGGTTTTGGCCAAGGTCTTCCTCCACCGCCTCCAGGACTTCCCGCACCACTTCGAGGGTTTAAAGGACTCGGGGTTCTTAACCTACCTCCCTTTGTGCTACAAGGTTTGTATGGTCATTCCCCTGAGCAACCCTTGGAGCAATCCGGATGATACAACCTGGCAGCTCGTTCCGATCCCAAGTTTGGACACCCCAACGAGTTGAGAAACCCCTTGAAGGGTCTTAAGGTGAGGTGACTCCCTTAAGCTTGCAAGCCGCTCCAGGGTGAGGAGACTCCCCTTTCCAGCTTTAATTCAACGAGCCAATTTGGTCACAAGCCTAAGTCTGCTCAAGGTGAGGTTACTCCCTTGCTCTACAAGCCAACAACGTGAGGAGACTCCGTGGACTTGGAGAAGCTACAAGGTTGAGATACCTCCCTTGCCCCTTTTGTTGCCGCCTAGCTCAAAGTGAGGAGACTCCTTGGAAGGTAGGCTGAGGGCAACCGCAGTAGGCAGGTGAGCTCGACCAGTCTGTGCCGAGGGTGCTGTTTAAGGACATCACCTGATGTCAGACTGGTCTAGAGAAACTCGCCGCTCCCAAAGTGGACTAGGCTCAGAACTCAGGGTGAGGTGACTCCCCTCAAACTTCGTCTCACCCTGAC
Organism: Symbiodinium sp. CCMP2592; assembly: GCA_905221615.1. Taxonomy (NCBI): domain Eukaryota; class Dinophyceae; order Suessiales; family Symbiodiniaceae; genus Symbiodinium; species Symbiodinium sp. CCMP2592. The sequence goes on along the minus strand of CAJNDT010000958.1, from coordinate 93,940 downwards.
TCGAACTGGGCTCAGCCCAGCGGACCGACCGCTCGAGCGTGATTTTCAATCCTATAATGGTGCCCCTGTGTCTCGCCAAGGTCAGGAACACTTTCTGTTTTCTCCTTTGTGAGTTTTAGAGAACCTTAGGTGTAGTTGTGAACGGTAGGAGTAGGGAAAAGTTGTCTGTCTGTCGGTCGCTGCGCTCACGCTTCCTGTCTCACCTTGCGGTGAAAGTGATCATTACCAGAAGCGTGTCCAACCGGAGTTTTCCTCACGAGTTTTCACGAAGAACGGTGTTTCCCTGAAGCATGATGAACATCAGAGTGTTTTCAGTTTGTTTGCTGTGAGAGCGGACTTCTAGACGAAGTCCGGGGAACACCTGGGCCGTGTAGCAGAGTTGCCAGTGCAGAGAAGCCGTTAGGAGTCCTTAGGACTTACCTCGGAAGTGAGTGTGCTGAAGTCTCTGTCCGCGCCCCGTTTCACTTTGGCTCAAGACTTGCACTGCGTGACAAGCGCGTGGTGAACAGTTGGTTGCAACGAAAGGTGTAAAAGTGCTGTTAGCTTTCACTGCTGTAGCCTTGCGTGACGTAGTCAGTCAGTCGGCTTGCACCTCCTTTTACTAAACCTAGAAGTGTGCCTCAAGGCGCGTTTGGGTTTTAACGCGGTGCGAGGCATCCATGATCTGCATGCATTTCCTTTACTCTGCTTCGACAACGAGGCCAGCGAGCAAGGAATATGTTGACATGAGCAGCAATGTCGAACCATATGAATGCAAAATAAAGTTGCTATTCTAACTTGCCTGACTTGTAATAAGTCCACTGAGTTGAATTACAGTTATGCTTGGGCAACATCATAACAACAAAAAAATGACCGCTTTAAATAGTGTCACCTTTCTGTTTTGTGGCGCATCAATTGAAATATAAGTCCATGAATATGCACACATACTATTTCTCACATGTGCCCTAAACAGATACGAAACCTCGAGGCTGCGAAGTGAGTCCTTCCACGGTTTACGATCCACCCAACATGAACAAAGACTTCGCGAAAATAGGATGATCAACGCCAAAAAGTCCACGCCGATCCGCTTCCGAACCATGCTCATCATGGTGTTTAGCCACTTGGAAATATCCACCGCTTCCTCTCTCCTCGATTCGAGGAGTGGACTTCGATAGTAGGATTTCGAACGATGGTTGGCAGCTCTTAGGCCAATAGTTTGAAGTATGGATGACTTCACTTCCATTCCATCCTGCTGATGCAATGTGGGCACTACGCAGCAAAAAAGCAAATGTGTAACTTCAAGAGCTGCGATTCTGGTGTTTGCAAGTGCAGAGGTTTGCTTGTGAAGGGAACGGCAAGCTCTGCTCCCTCTTCCAGCGTTGTTGAGCAGGCCACGGTTGTTCAACGCAATTAGCGCAGAATGATTTTGCGTCTTGGTGCCTAACTTCGCTTGATCTTTGGTAGAAGGTTTCTACAGCTCTTTTGCACCTTTCTTCAAACCAACGCTTGGATTTGGAACCTGGATTTGGTCAGAACCTAGATTAAAACCTGGGTGAACCTGCGTTGAAACTGGATTGGAAACCTAAATTAACTGCGTTAAACCTGCATTGGCAGTTTTCAAATCTGTCAAAAATCTTGAATCTGTCCCTAAATTCATGTTTCGTCCCCTTAAGTAATTTCGTGTGGCATCTGCTTTTGTGTTGAAGGCGTTCACGTTCTTTTGTCAACTTTTGCTTTGTTTGTTTCGATTTGGTGTGCTTGCATTTTCAGTCCTTCTATCTAGCTGATGCAATGTGGGCCACGCAGCAAAAAACAAATGTGTAACTTCATGCAGCACTCGTTCCTGTAGTCCCGATCATCGCACTGTTGTCGGACACAGGCTGTGAGTGGTCGCGGCACTAGAAGCTTGAATGAGGGTTCTTGCGCAGCAGGAATACTTTCTTCTCAGACTGAAGCACTGTTTCCACTCTTAGTTGTCTTGGTGCCGGAAGTGTTGAAGCTTGGATTTTTTTTAACGAGGACACTTGAAGGAGGAGCTGAACCGGGTAGCCCTCTATGCCACTGTGAGCTGCGACCGCTGAAGCCTTACAGAGCGAGGGAACGCGATTCACGGACCATCGTTCGTAAAACTCCTGGGCAGTCTGTTGTCCTCGTGGGGGAGGGCTTGATATCCCAAGCTTGGCCAGTCCAAAGGCACTGTACAGCTCCTCCCATCGCACGTGGGTGTGATGAAGGACAGAGTGGAGTTCCAATGCCGCCGGAAACCCCACCAATGAGTGGGGGAGGCGATGATCAATGGGCCCGTGGGTCGCGTGCTGCCCGCCGTAAGCCGCTGGTGAGCATCCTCTCCGGTCATGGTAAAGCGGCCAGCCCTGTCGATAATGCAGATGTCGACTGCACCTGTAGTGCCAGCGCAGACTGTAGTGGTGAAGAGGTCCACAAATGCACCCAATTCATTGTGATGGTCATAGAAGAAGGAGAAGAGGGATGCAGCCTGCGCCTCCGTGGTAAGGTGTCCCGGCGGGGAAGCTCTGGCAGCCAACCCGAGATAAACTCCGCGAGGGATGTACCTTCCGCCACCACTCGGTGCGCGTTACCCGTGTCCGCGTTGGCGGGGCGAGCATTGCTGAGGCCAAGACCATGCTTGAGGGCGTCAAAAACCCGGGTGGTGGGTGTGACTACCGTGACTTTCCGTCCAGCCTGCACTGCGAAACGATGCCCGCAGACGTTGTAAGCGAATACCAGGAGGACACAAAGCAATTCCATCAAGCCCTCTGGGTGCATGTCCGAGGATGTATGCCGCGGTAATCGGACGAAGTACACTCCTGGCTGGTGAGTGCCGTCCGCCGCTACCCGTTGAAGCCGCCTCGCCGCGGTGTCCGCAGCTAGCTCACCGATGGTGATCGGGCACGGAGTGGCATCGGAAACCCTGTGCATACTGATGGATTGAGGGTAACGAACGGCCGTGATTAGTAGATAAAGGTCAGCCAGCAGCCTGGTGGAGGCGACCAGGGCTAGATTCAGGCAAACCCCATTGATAGGGGCCAAGCCTTCAGCTTGCATAGCGGTATTGGCCGGCGCCAGTATTGCGCCGACAGCTGACAGACGATTGAGATAGCACAACATCGCCTCGCTATGGGACTCCGACTGGTGGAGGAAGTCCACCGCAATAGCCGCTGGCGTGAGCCGGTCGGGGTGAGGGCACACTCGGTCACCTATGCTGGTGATGCCTGAATAAGGGATGAAGTATTTCATCCCTTGTCGGGTGACCCGACACCCTCGTAGCTCCTGCAGATCCTCATCGATCCTCAATGCCAAAGAGGCACTCGGACAACTCACGACACACGGTTATGGTGGCTCCCGTCGGCGGCTCGGCGCCCTGATGGCCGTCATGCCGGTGTCCTAAGCTAGTCCACCGGATGGTGTGAAGCGGCCCCTGCGGTGTAGACTGAACCAAACCCCGGGGAGACTGGCTGCGGGGCTAGTTGGGCGACGCCGCGGATGCCGACTGGCTTGGCAATGAGTCGTGCCAGGGTGCGGACTTGGACCTCGCCTTCACCGCCACCAGCGGGTTGGCGTGGGTCCCCGGTGCGGATGACGAGCTGGCCGGCAGTGTTCGCAAGGATGGCCGCCGAGGCGGGCTGTCCCTCCTGTTGCCCCTCGTCAATAACAATGACATGTGCACTGGCTAGGTAGGTTTTCACCTCGCTCTAGTCTAGGAGGCATAACGAAGTTGCAGCGCGGCAGAGCCCTGCGTGAGCAGCAACATGTGAGCACTGCCAACTGAGGGGGATGTGAGACGGGTGTTGCGCCTCGTGGATCCTGGCTGAGTGGCAATCTCTCCTAAGTCGGCCGCTTTGTGTTCAGCAGCGTCGGTGAAAGGCACATGATCAAATAAAGGGTCGATCATTTCGGCATCGCCAGACAGCCTACGCACAACGACAAGTGGGCGCAGCCATTGTGGGGCATCGACCGACAGGTTGGAGGCAATACGGACAACAGCAATGAGCGCAGAATGCTGCTGCGCCGTCCAGAATACCGTTTGCTCCAGAACAGCATCCAGACAGACCAGGGCGCACCACAGAGAGAAAGTTTTGGATGAGCCAGCACAGCCCAGGATGCTGAGAGAGCTGCGTCCTTGTGCCCGAGCGGCTAGAATGGCTGTGATGTGTCCGCTCAGGAGGCCATCCGGGCTGTTCAGAAGCTCAGCAATGTGGCGACAAAAGGACTGTCCCATCAGGGCAGCCAGCGCGTGCAGCTCTTCTGGGATCAGCGATGCCGGGAGACGCCAATTGCTGCAGAACGGCTCCCGAGGGTTGCAGCGCCTGGCTACTGGGTGGAGGGCAATGATGCGCTGTTTGAGCCGCACAAAGTCGGCCGGCGTGAGGTCAGGGGCAGGTGGGAATTGAGGGGCTCTGGCAGCCGACTCCACTGCCTGCAAGAAGGACAGCGCGAGATGCACTTCCGAGGCGAAGTGGCTCCGAGGCCGTGGCGCAGGTAAGGTGCACGGGCGCACGGGCATGCCAATGGCCAGTGGGACACGTGCCTCAGGCATTTTGAGTACTTGCAGGAATACATCGAGAGCGCCACCAACCTTAATGCAAGACAGACTTTGGAGGGAAAGGCCCCAGCTGCAGTCCTGGCCAGGTTGAGGGGCGGCCCCGAGAAAAGATGGCCACTGCCGGATGAGCAAGAGCGCGGCCGTGGGGTTAAGGCGGTTTTGACGCCGTTCGATCTTGCGTTGTTCGCGGGTTTTTCCTTTGAGCCGGTCAGGAACTATCAAGTACCTTGAAGTGTGCCGTCCTTTGCACATTGGTTTCTTGGGTGGTAACAAACTTTGCGCTCCAACGTCCTTTTTTGTAACCCCGCATCGTAGTGCTTTTGAACGTTTCCGTGGAGGCATAAAAACATGTGTGATGTCGTTTGCACGGTTCCCAGAGCTTCCAAAGATGTTTAAATAAGGAAACCATGCTTAAGTATATAATTAATCAACATAAAAATTGTTTAATTAAGCTGTAAAACCTTAATTAAACAATGTTTCTTGTTAAAATTGTTTAAATAAACACTTTTACTTGTTTAATTAAGCAATACAATGCTTAATTAAACAATCATTGCTTAAATGTTGTTGAAAATAACACATCTTAATTAAGCATGGTATTTCTTCTTGCAAGATCGATCATTTTTGCTACATGGGCCGATCGATGAATCGTTGAGCATGATGTAATGTTTGTCATGGATTTTTTGGGAGTTGCGGCAATGTTTTTTGCGAGAACCGAACAATTGTGCGGTGTGTGCATGCATGCTTGCAGGTGATCATCGTAAGCAGCTTGCAGTGCAGTGTGCGTGGAACATGCAGCAGCAGATTATAATGATCCATGTTGCAGCTTCCCTAAATTTTAACCAGTTTTGCAGTATATACAGAGTTTAGATCCGGGCAGCATGGAGTTCGATTTGAAAAGCAGTCCGAGGGCGAAGAACACGGCTACAGCGAAGGACATTTGCGCCTGCTTCGTGATTCATTTCAAGAACCGACCTATCGATATAGCATCTTTCAGAGAGGCAGATACAAAAGTCGTGCAAGAGCATGAGGCCTTGATCCAAGAAATCGTGGAAAAAACTTTGAGGCCGACAGTGAATGTCCTGAGGGATGGCATTATGCAGGCCTTTGAGATAAGCAAAGACGATGCACAGGAAATTGCCAAGAAGATCTGCTCCTGCTTCGTTCTTGCTCGAAGCAAGATGCAGAGCACCTCCACTGGCAAGAAATTGGAGCCAGCGCTCTGGAGGCTTGTGCAGAGGCTTAAGAGTTTGTCCGACACTTGCAATTCTTCGCCGAAAGCACCTAGTTCGAAGGCCAGTTCTCACGAAGTTCCATCGACATCCCGGGCTTCCAACTTGAAGAAGAGGTTGTTGTTCTCTCCTGAGAGGAGAGTGAGACGCAAGACGGCTGCACGTCCCGAGTCCGCCAAAGAGATTTTGTCGGTTTATGGACTTAATCGGACAGATGCAGAGGAGGAGGTTAAAGATGCAGACGTCGAGCTTGCAGACGAAGCTGGCGATGTTGATGACTTTGGTGTTATTCATGACAGCCAAAGCGAAATTGAAATCTGCTCGTCGGAAAATGAGGAGCCGGCCGCAGCGAAGACCAAAGGACGAGCAAAGAAGGCTTATTTTGACCCTGCGGCTGGATGCTACATCAGACTCAATCCAGATGGCCAAGAAGTGAGAGGAGAACTTTCAGAGGGACCTGAGGGGTTCTGCATGGTTCGCTTTCCATCTGAAATGCCATTCCAATCGGAGGTGCCGAATTTATGGCTTGCTCAGATGAATGAAGGCAAAAAAGGCCCGAAGCTGAAACGAGCTCGTGGGAAAGCTAAAGCCAAAGCGAAGGGCAAGTGTAAGCAGTCGTCCGCCCCGGAGGAGCAGGAAGCACCGGATTCCGAAGCAGCTCCTGCTGAGGAGTCTCCTGATGCAGCAAGCGATTCTGGTCCTGACAAAAAGCTCGAGGCGGCGAGGCCTGAAAATTCTGCAGCTAGTGATGCACTCCTGTTCCAAGGCTATGATATCACAGGAATGCCAGAGGAGGCTCAGCCACCGGCCGATGCTTCGGGCAAGCACTCTTACACTGTTCGACTGCCGGACGGGATCGCCATTGACGTCCTTGTGAGGAACAAGGCTTTCTGGATCAAGAAGCCAACAGAATGCCGATCCCAGTACTCCTGGTCGCAGTACGACAATTTAGCAGATGCTTGGAGTGCCTGCCTTAGAATTTGCCGGGATTCTTTGGCAGACAAGCAGAATAAGGCTGAGTCGGTTAAAACCCTGACCTGAATCGTGCGGGTGGCGGGGATCCCTCGCGATCGAGCTATAGGATTGTGTATATCAGCGATTGTACAGGTGGATGGAATTGCAAAGATCGACATGCTGCATGCATGCAGGATTGGACGAAAAATATTTTTGTCAGAAGTTTTGCAGTTTCGCTTAGTTTGCTTAAGTCACTAGTGCAAGCAAGTGCAGAGATTTTGACGAATCATGTTGCTGGTGCACACACATGCTTGACTTGATGTTGCTGCAGCCGTTTTTGCATGAGTGTTTTCGTTGTTGCTTTGTCAAGTCCGGGCCTCAGAGTGCTAGCTTAAGTTCCGAAGACACATGTTGAGATCTGGACATGTGCTCTGGCAGTGCAGGTGTTAGGTTGTTTTTTGCTGACTGCATGCCAGCAGTTCAGAAGTCCAAGCATGAGCTCCTTGGGAGGAGCTAGGTTAAAGAATCTTGGCTGTGCTTGCAGGTCTGGCGGCAGCAGCTGCGATCCCGGTCGATCTTCAAATTCAGATCGAGGTGCGACGGCTTGTGTTTGCATTTCTGTGCAGCAGTCTTAATTGCAGTGCATGCTAGCTCCTTGGTAGGAGCATGTGCATGTTTTGAGATGCATGTGAGATCTAGATCTGCTGGCGATCGCTGTTTGCAGGGCATACATGTGCTGAAAACTCCTTGGTAGGAGGTAGCAGTCAGGATTCGAGTATTGCGCAGCTGCGATTGCTCCGAGCAGTTTTTTTGAGCTTAGCTGTTAATTCAGCTATGTCGCAGCGCTATGCACCGGAAGCCCTGCAGGACATTCGTATGTGTCCGAAATGCGGGACCCGGAGCTATCTCAGGAAGCGGGTGTGCATCAACATCTTATGCCAGTGGTATTACATGCGTCAGGAGCCCAATACCAATCTTTGGGCACGTGGCCCCATTCAGAGTTCAGATCCCCAGACTGCATCCTCGGGGTCCCTGGGCTCTTCGAGCAAACGATCCTGGAGCTGGACCTCGTGGAAGAACAGCGGCTACGCTGACGGCGTATATCAGAACAAGCTTGAGCAACAACTCCAAGACGTCCTCGAGGAGGAGGAATCGGACCCGGAGGAGCCGGAGGAGCCGGAGGAGCCGGAGGTTCAGGTTGTGGCTGCTCGGGAAGGCGACGGGCCACGGATCGAGGAGGTCGTGTCCAGCGACGAAGAGGCGAATGCCTTCATCTTCGGTTTGGAGGAGAAAAACCAAGTGAGCTCTTTTTCCGAGTATGAGGACGCCCGCCATGCATGGGAAAGCACTTCCCAGGAGCACAAGGCGGGGCATGCTCTGAGGTCAGCCATAAAGATGGAGAAGGAGCATAGCTATGGCTCGGAGAAGGCTGCGTCGGCAGCCCAAGTGGCCCTTGAGGAGGGCCAAAAGTGGCAGAGGCTTCAGGCAAAGGGTGCCGCCTCCGAAAAATATCAGGCTGCAGTGCAAAAACGGCGCTTTGTGCCTGTGAAAGCGGAGCCGCTGGTGCAGGATGACCCCTACATGCAAGCTCCTGGGGAGGAGCCGGCGATGGAAAGCACCGGGGCCACGGAGCAAGGTGACACTGCTGAACAAAGCACGGCTGCGAATGAGCAAAGTACCCGTGAGGATACTTGGGGCTATGGCGATTATTCAAGCAGCTATGGCCGTGGTTGGAAGAGCGGCGGTCGCAAGCAGCAGTCGAGCTCCAGCTGGGAGAGGCCCGGCCCGCAGAGTGGCAGAAGCCAGGATGCCATGCAGAAGTACAATGAATGGGAAGAGTTTATGGATAAAAAATCCCAGAAATATTGGGGCTCGGATCGATGGCAGCGGGACTATGCCTCTCAGGAGCAACAGCAGTCTTTCAAGAAGAGCAAAGGCAAGAAAAGAAAATTGTGGCTCGCCAGCCAGATTGAGACTCTGAAGCAGGAGGGCAGATGGGTCGGAGGAGCTCCGTCGGAATCCTCCAAGAAGCTTCGTTTGATCCGTGAGGCCTGGGTTAAATTCTGTGGTATCAGGGTATATGCTCCTAGGTAGGAGCCAGCTTCTGCAGATGCTCAGTGCATCTGTTATAACTTAAGTCACATCAGTATGAAGCACATGTTCATTCTGTTTGCAGGCCGAGGCGAAGCAGATTGCAGGCCAAGGAGCCCGTCAGGAGGGCGGTGGTGCAGCTGAGGAGCCAGCTGCAGTGGATGCGGGTCCTGACGAGGCTCAGGAGGAGCCCGGCTCGGTGCATACCTGGCAGAGCTTCCGATCCATGGTGGAAGGCGCCGAGACCATTGAACACGTGATTGGTCTTGATGAAGCCTACAAGCGCCTGAAGAATAACCAAGCGGAAACACAGGCAGAGCAGGCGGCTGCAGATGAAACCCAGGAAGACCCTGAGGATTCTGATGAACTGCGTTGAGGCAGTGTCTGCTGTAGCATAGGTGTCTTCCGCCGGATTGATCTTCCCGCAACGAGACGATAAAAACAAGGACTCCTTGGCAGGAGTCGCCAGCTAGTGTGCATCTGTGTTTGGGTCGGCAGTGCTCGTAGGTTGCAGCTTGTTGGTAGGAGTCGGCAGCTGGTGTGCATCACGTTTGCAGTTTGTTGCTCCTTGGTAGGAGTGGTCCTGCTCCTGGGTAGGAGTTTGTTCACGTGTACACATGCATGTCGTCTAGCGATTGCCAGGTCTTCGCAGCATGGAGGATCAGAACCCAGGCCACTTCCATTTGTGATTCGTGTCCAATTCTCTCTGAGGTCTGTTGTGGGGAGTGATGGGTGAAGATAGATTCTGGTAAGCGACGGAAAATTTTTAACAAGCTTTTTTTTGACAAATTTTTAACTGTTAAAAAAAATGGCTTATGAAAGGAATCCTTTCATAAGCCATTTTTTTAACAGTTAAAAATTTGTTAAAAAAAAGCTTGTTAAAAATTTTCGGGGTCTTCCTAGACCCAGGTGCGGATCCGCAGAGCGACCATTCTCCACCGCATTGGCATCGGCAGCTGTACCCAGCCAGGTTCTTGGATTCAAGTTCGGCAGCAGAGTTTTGACTTTCTGCAGGCCAGCCCTGCCATGCAAAGGCTCGATTGTGGATGAAACAGCAACTGAGCTGGCACATGGGAGGCATGAGGCAGCGACCTGTGCTTCATTTGCCGTTGTTCGCTTTGCAACTGATGAGAAGGCTTTTCACGACCCGGTTGAGTGCATTCGCTCTGTGGTTTCTGTACGATACATTTGATTGCTCCGAGCAGTGCTTCCAAAAGTTCTTGTATGAATGGTATACTCGTTATGTTGGCTATTGGAATGATAGATACTTCCTGAAGTGTCGCTCGGTCTCTGGAAGTGCCATCTCCTTGGCTAGGAGATTAGGTGCTGACATGCATTGGTGGCAAAACGATTATGATTTGGACGAGCTCTGACCTGCCGGCGAAGGCGATGGTGTCTTGCAAAATGAAATAACTTATGCATGCTGTGTGCAACAGTGAACATGTCATGGCACTCGTGTGCCACCGTTCTCGACTCTTCGCATGAATTTTCTGCTGAATCAATGTTTAGATCGAGCTCAGCTCACGATATATGATCGGGTAGCATTCCTGTAGCCTCCCCGGATTGATGGCGCCGGCCCAGAGCAAGGGCGGCAAAGGTCCGCAGAACAGCAAGATGGCCAAGGCCATGGCTGCAAAGAGCAAGGCCGCCAAGGCTAAGGTTAAGCACGAAAAGGTGACCCCCAAGAGGAAAGCCAAGGCTGCCAAGGTGGAGCTCGGTGATGCGGCCGAGGAAGACGATGATTCAACGGCACCGAGCGGCTTGGGGTATGCTCGGGGCACAATTTCAGCTGCTTTGACCGGGCTTCGCTATCAGCTCAAAGCTAAAAAAACTACGGACGAAGAGAAACAAAACGCCCAAAAAGTACTCGAGGACCGCCTGCATCTTGCACTTCCGGCACTTCCGTGCCAGTTGTTTTGATTCTTGTTTTCGTTCCACTCGTGCTCCTTGGCAGGAGTACGAGGCGGGGGACATTGCCACCAAGAGAGAGATATTGAGCAAGGTCTCACAGTTCGGCGTCCGTCAGTGTAATTGGGTACACGATTTGGTCAAGACGACCGTGAATACCAACAGTGAGCACGAAGATACCGTCAAGAACTGGTACACTCGGATTTTCGGTGGCAGTTTTGTCAGATTTTTGCTCTTGTTTGATTGTCTTTTCTATGATTATATTCTCTAGGCTTCGATTATGGAACGGATGATTATATTGAGCATGCATGCACACTGCATGCAGGACGGCAATTTTCAAGCTGGAGGGCATCGATGAAAGCGGCTTGGAGGAAGATATGAAGAAGGATCTGCTGGAAGAGCTGATGTCCGAAGCCGAAAAGCGGTACGGCTATGAGAGATCGACGAAAATTCACCCCAAGTTCGAGGTGCTCAGCAAGTACTTCTACATGCACTCGAAAGGCCAGGTGGCCCGCCAGGCCACTAAGACGGAGGAGTCCCTGGGAAGCCATTGTTCCGGCATGAAGAACTTGCAGTTGAAGGACAAGAGGTCCCTCGACATCATGTTGGGCAAGAGTGCGGCAAGCTCCAGTTCCAAGGATCCGGCTTTGCAGCTGAGCCAGAGCCATACCCTGGCAAAAGATCTTATGAAGAAGATCGTGGCCGAGAAGAGAAAGCTGACCCAAAACAACGAGGAGCTGAAGTCTTTGAAGACCAAGATTTCCACGAAGTACAGCGGGGACAAAACATGGGATAATCGCAAGGACGACGTCGATCAGGCGATCGCAGCTCTCGAGGACTTCTTGGGTGTTCTTCGCCAGCACGAGGCCGAGAGTGTGCCGGCGGATGTTACTTCCGATTGCACCGAGCTTGTGGCCACCTTTCACACTGTCGTCGACCAGGCTGCCAACCACGACAAAGGCAGCAAGGCCTTGCTCAAGAAAGTCAATGGCCTGATGGAGTGATCGGCCCTAGGCTTGAGATTCATCACCCTCGATGATATTATCCGGTAGGAGTACAGGTGTTGTTCCAAGTTCGCCTTGAGACGGAGCTCCTTGGCAGGAGAGGCTGCACTGACCTCGCAGTGGTAGAAAATGCGTGCATGCAATGCTTCTTCTCGCATGTTTGCAGCTATGAGACCCGTGAGTGCTTGCAGACTTTCTGTTGCTTCTTACATTCTGCAGGCTCGGCCCCATGTCGCACAGGCACGTGCGCATAGCTACTTCGATCTAAGTAAATTCATATGCTAAGACAGTGTATGTTTATATAAATATATATATATATATATATATATATATATACTGTATATATGTGAAAACCGCATGTACTTTGGATTAATTTTTGATTGTCCAGACATTGTTCTGTAGGGTTCGCTTCGCTTCGAGACTTGCCGGCAATGTTCAACAAAAGATCTTTGACAACAGAAGATGTCCAGGCCGTTGCTCCTGCAAAACGATTCAGGTCCGAGATGGTCGACATATTTTTAAACAATGAGCTCAGTTCTGAGCGAAGCGCTCGAGTACTGCGGTCAGCACAGCAAGCCGGGGCACTGCATGTGGAAGATTTACAGGTCCGCCCAGAGACTCGCAACACCCATCGGGATCTTTTGCGCAAATGTTTCAGAAACACGAAATGGCCTTCGTTATATCATGCAAAGGTTCGTGGCTGGAATCAGGCGAAGAATACGTCTGAAGAGTATTCCTTGGCAATTTTGCTGCCTCACGAATCCTTGCACTCACTGCTCAAAGTGAACACGCCAGAGGCCTTGCTTCAGCAGCAAGCCGAGATCTTGCCTGACAGGCCTGACCTGGAGAACCACTTGCATTTTTTGGAGGATGAGTTGGGCTTGGATTCTGAATCCACTCTCCTCATGGGGATGTGGTGCGATGGTGTGCCTTTCAACAGCGACCGATCCATGACTTTGGAGACGATTTCTTTGAACATCTTTGGCCAGCAGAATCTTCGCCTGCCTGTTGCGGCCTTTCCAAAAGAATTTGTATCCAAATCGCAAACTTTTGAGGATGTATTCGAAATCATCCAGTGGTCCTTTAAGCAGCTGGCGACGGGGAGCATGCCAAGCTGCCGACACGATGGCATGCCCTTCAATCGAACCGATAGTTATCGACAACGTTTGGCAGGCAGAAAGCTTCCACTGAGAGCTGCTCTGGCTGAATTTCGAGCTGATTGGAGCTGTTACAAGGACGTTTTGAGCTTCCCTTCTTGGAGTTCGAAGGGGTTTATCTGTTGGCGGTGTATGTGCCCCCGAGCTGATTTGAAAAAATTTGATACTCAGACTTTCGCCAAGCATCTGGGATTGATAGATTCAAAGTTTTATATCTTTTGGCATACCCTAGCATGATACAGTCGACTTAAGGAGTCAATTAACCGGCTCGAAATATCGCCACCAGGAAAGAATTGTCTTTTAATTTCGACGTGTGAGGCATGCTAGACAGTTGAAGTCGATCGCTTATTCCTGGCAGTTGCCTTTGCCTCAGGTACCCTCTCATTTCCAGCATGGACTTCTTCATGCGCCAGAGGCAGCAGAATAAATTGGTGTCGAGATTATTTTCTTGCCCAGGATTCAATACGGCTTGCTGCAAGATGGACTTTTTACACGCTTGCGACCTCGGAGTAACATCCGACTGGCTTGGGTCTTTGCTGTTTTACTTACAGAGTGAGAAGATCCGAGGCCTGAGCAAACTCATCCGATGTGCCAAGCTGTACCAAGACATCAAGGCATACTACGACAGAACTGGGGTCCAAGATCGATTGCCGAAGCTCCTTCCCACCATGCTTCGTGAAGAGGATCGAGGCAAGATCAAATCCCCCAAGTTGAGAGCCAAAGCAGGGGAAGCTCGAGCACTCGTCGGTGCTGCCATGGAATTGGCTACAAAGTATTTGTCGCCAGCAAAGCCTGCTGAACAGGCGATGTTGCATGGCACAGAAGCTTTGCAGTCCATATATGCCTGTCTCAGCACTGCAGCTTGGGACAAGGAAGTCTTCAGAGTTTCTTCTCAGAAGTTTCTTTTACTCTGGGGCAGCCTCGAGACTTACTTCGAGGTGGACAAGCTCTTCAGGGTTAAACCTAAAGCCCATCAGCTGTTCGAATTGGCCAGGGGCGAGGTGAACCCTAGCAAGACCTGGACCTACAGGGATGAGAGCTATGGGCATACCCTAGCATTGCTGGGCAGACGGCGTGGTGGCAAGTTTTCGATGAATGCTGTTTCTTGTCAAGTTCTCAGACGATTCCTGGCAGCTAATAAAGTTCCTCGAATCGAGATCGTCCGCATGCATGTATATAATTGGGATGCATATACAGAAAATAACATTTCTTAATTAAGCATTGTTTTTGCCATTTACATACCATGCTTAAATAGACACTATAGTGTTTAATCAAGATGATTAAAGATATCTAAAAATTATTTAAGCATCTTTGGAAGCTCTGGGTTGATCGCAAGGCCAAAGTATAGTGGAAAAGTGCATCTGTTTCTTCAAGTTCCTCACTTTGCAGTTTCTTGGAAGTAAGCACCTCCGGGGCCAGAGTCAACCAATCGATTCTCCACATCCATGCACTATCTGAGACGCGGAGTGCGATGTGGCGGTAACTTGCAAGAGGTATACATATCTCAATATCTATGTCAGCTCTTGGTGAGCAAAGGGATACAGGCAACAGCCAGTACCAAAACCTCACGGATTAAATTGTTAAACAGTTATATATATATATATACATACATACATACATTATATATATATATATATATATAAGATTCTATTATATTGTATTGTATTTTTTTCAATATTATGTCTTGTATTTATGTGTCTTTGTATAGTCAATTAAAAATATAAAATGTATATTAGATATAAATTGTGCAAAAACAAAATTATGTGTATATATTCATTTTATTATAGAACATATTACGTACATTATATTAATATATCATATATATATTTTCATATATATATATATGTACATATTGTCTATTAGATATATTGTGTATGTATGTATATATATATATATATCGTGTTTTTGATATAGACTAGACATATACATTATATTATATTATATTGTATTGTATTGTAATGTATTATATTATATTATATTATATTATATTGTATTGTATTATATTATATTATATTATATTATATTATATTATATTATATATTTTAGCATTGTATATTATATTATTATTATATATTTATATTTTATAAATACTATTATATATTATATTTATATTATATTACATTATATTATATATATTATTATAAATTATATTATTATTATATTAATTATATATATTATATATATGGTATTATATTATATTATATATATTATATTAAGTATTATAGTTATATTATAGTATATTATGTTATATTATATTATATTTAATTATATTATATTATATATTATTATATATTATTTATTTATTATATTATTTTTATATGTTATATTAATTTATTTTTTTTGTTATATATAAAGATTTTAGTCTAGATCAATTCATTTGTATATTGTATATATATATATATATATGCAATATATTTTTTATATATATTATGTTTTTTATAAAGTCAATATTATAAGAATATACTATACATCATATATTACATGTATATATTATATGTACACATTTATATATATTGTATATATAATGTATGGTATATATATATAGATTAATATCGATTGGATATTATTTATATATGTATATATATAGAATATGTCTTTCAGTTTTATTATATATGTTATTTATATGGATATATATTTTAAATGTGTCTTATACATAATATATTCATTATATATATATATTTTATATAATTTCATATATTATGAATACATTGTATTTTCTTTTTTTTTCGATAAAATATTAAACTAATAATAATGTGCATATATTATATCTATGTAATTTTTATAATATTGTTTATTATATACTGTACATTATATAATATAAAAAATGTGTATGGTATATATTCAGTCTTTTTTTAATATTCATATTATATATATATCATATACACAATATATATATATATATATATATCTACTGCATTATATTATATATGTTTTTTTACTAGATATTATTGTATCATGGTGTTATATTACATATATCATATATCATATATATATATATAATAATATATGTATATGATATATATATATATTATTATATGTTTATGTTATTGATATATACCTATTCGAAATATTGTACATGTATTATGTATTGTATTTAAATTCAGTATTCTGTATATCGTACTGTTTATTTATACTCTTCAATATGTTATAATCATACAAACAATGAATACTATAGTATTGCATATCACATGTAATTATGTGTTTTATGTATTGATTTCAGTATCTATATTTATATAATCCTGATATGTATATATATATACATTAGATTTTTTGTTATACATTTTATTCAATTTTTATTTTCATTATTGCTATTATATAATATATATAGATTTACTTATATCATTTTTTGAAATTCCTGTATGTATTGTACATGTCATCCAAAAATAATATATAATATGCCCATGTTATATGTAATATGTCGTTTATAATAATATGTATGGTTTTCATCTACATATTATATTAGTGATACATATCATTTTATTTTTGTCAGTACTGTATATTACAGTATTATACATATTACATAACCTATAATACATATAAACCATGGACATATTATAGACATTTTCCTTTATATAGATATATATATATATATCAATAATCATATTGTGTATATGAGATGTTATTTTATATAGAAAATTCATTGTTTGGAATTATGCATGTTATATGTACTATTTATTGTATATATGTTTCTATATGTTATACAGAAAATGTTTAATATATGTTATATATATATGTTATATATATATGTATATAATACATATGTTACATATATGTTTTATTTATTTTGTATATATTATATATCATAATATATATATATATATATATATATATATATATATATCATATACTTTTATATATGGTTTGTATCGTTTATACATATTGAATATTATATATATATATGTGTATATATATATATATTATCAAATATATTACACATATTAAGTATATTTTACATTATATATACACATACTTGTTTTATTTCATATGTATATAACATAAAATATGACTACATATATGTATTTTACATGTTAGAAATACTATATTATATGCATCTTATATGTATATTTTACATACCTCATGTTGTTCTACAGATATATACATATATATTTATATAATTAACATTGGTTATATTGATTTATCACGTATATGTTGTTTATTCATAGACAAATATATACATATATATATATATATGCTACCCCCCCCCCCCAGGACCTACCTCGAAGCCTCCTGCGATCATACCCTGAACACATCAAAACCAGAATAGACATGTTGAGTATTGCCTAATACTCCTTCCCTACAACGACATAGACACATCAGAAGCGAAATAATTATGTTAATTTTTGCCGAATACCCCGTGTCTACAACGAAATATCACGATATAAACCCATTGAAACCATAATAATCATGCTAAGTATTGCCCAATACCCCTTGTCTACAACGGGTCCTACCTCGAAGCCTCCTGCGATCCTACCCTGAACACATCCAAACCAGAATAGACATGTTAAGTATTGCCTAGTACTCCTTCTCTACAACAACATAAACACATCAGAAGCGAAATAATTTTGTTAAGTATTGCCTAATAACCCTTGTCTACAACGATCTACAACGATATAAACCCATTGAAACCAGAATAATCATGTCAAGTATTGCCTAATACCCCTTGTCTACAACGACATAAACCCTGCAACATTAGAATAATCATGCTAAGTATTGCCTAAGCCTTCTTGGCTACAAAGAAATAAAACCCGTTTAACTCCGGATAGTCATACTAAGTATCTCCAAACGTTTAGACTTAAAACGAGACACATCAAACCAGAATAGACATGTTGAGTATTGCCTAATACTCCTTCCCTACAACGACATAAACGCATAAGAAGCGAAATAATTATGTTAAGTATTGCCGAATACCCCGTGTCTACAACGAAATATCGACGATATAAATCCATTGAAACCATAATAATCATGCTAAGTCTTGCCCAATACCCCTTGTCTACAACGGGTCCTACCTCGAAGCCTCCTGCGATCCTACCCTGAACACATCCAAACCAGAATAGACATGTTAAGTATTGCCTAGTACTCCTTCTCTACGACGACATAAACACATCAGAAGTGAAATAATTATGTTAAGTATTGCCTAATAACCCTTGTCTACAACGATCTACAACGATATAAACCCATTGAAACCAGAATAATCATGTCAAGTATTGCCCAATACCCCTTGTCTACAACGACATAAACCCTGCAACATTAGAATAATCATGCTAAGTATTGCCTAAGCCTTCTGGGCTACAAAGAACTAGAACCCGTTTAATTCCGGATAGTCATACTAAGTATCTCCAAAACGTCTAGACTTAAAACGAGACACATCAAACCAGAATATACATGTTAAGTATTAAGTATTGCCTAATACTCCTTCCCTACAACGACATAAACACATAAGAAGCGAAATAATTATGTTAAGTATTGCCGAATACCCCGTGTCTACAACGAAATATCGACGATATAAACCCATTGAAACCATAATAATCATGCTAAGTCTTGCCCAATACCCCTTGTCTACAACGGGTCCTACCTCGAAGCCTCCTGCGATCCTACCCTGAACACATCAAAACCAGAATAGACATGTTAAGTATTGCCTAGTACTCCTTCTTTACAACGACATAAACACACCAGAAGTGAAATAATTATGTTACGTATTGCCTAATAACCCTTGTCTACAGGGATCTACAACGATATAAACCCATTGAAACCAGAATAATCATGTCAAGTATTGCCCAATACCCCTTGTCTACAACGACATAAACCCTGCAACATTAGAATAATCATGCTAAGTATTGCCTAAGCCTTCTGGGCTACAAAGAACTAGAACCCGTTTAATTCCGGATGGTCATACTAAGTATTTCCAAACGTCTAGAGGAAAACTGAAATATGTCCGTGTTGCGACCAGCCAAGGCACCTGGAATGGGAGGGAGCTTGTATTATACATATTACATACTGCAAGGATGACACGCACAAATCAATTAGGGAAACACCTGCGCATACCGCTTTTCCTCCTCCTAACAACATCGTCACGTGTGAAACATCCTTCAGTGCTTTGTCAGCACCAGACGTACTTCGTCATGCTCTGCATGATACGGACACATCTTCCATATCTGGTTGAGGCTATAAACATCCAAAGTAGCAGGACTGCCACTTTGGCACTCATTGCATTCGCTTTTACACGTCCGATTCCACCCAGTGCTGCTTTCCAGGTGCTCCACCTGGATAACTGCTTTGGGATTTAGAAAAGTATAGAAAAGCATGGCAAGTATTGTGGTTGCCGCGACGCTCCTGTGCTTGCCTGCTCTACATTTACAAAGCACATCGATTTCACGTCGTGACCAGGCCAAGGTAATGACCCGTGCCATCAGGCAGCGAAATTTATTTAGCGACAGTAAACGATTCACTATTCGTGCGTTCCAGCCTATGTGAGACAACGTAGTCGGGTCCTTTCCTGGATCGGCAAATTCTTTCAGATCCAGGATGACTACAGCTGCCGAAGCAGAAAGATACAGTTGAACTACCGTCAAAGGCGGAAAGGCTGGTTCCTTCACGCTGTGACTTCCTGAGGTAGAAGGCGGAAAGGCTGGTTCCTCCACTCTGGGACTTCTTGAAGTAGAAGGCGGAAAGGCTGGTTCCTTCACTCTGGGACTTCTTGCGCGCTCACGTTCTGAGGTAGAAGGCGGAAAAGCTGGTTCCTTCACTTTGGGACTTATAGCTGAGGTAGTACAAGCAGGAGAGGTCACTGGATGATCTTGCTTCCCAGGATCATCTTCAGCCCGACGTACTGGAAGTGCTTTAGCGGGTACTGCGGCTTTGTGTTGTAGGTTAAGATCCGGCGGTAGAACAGCAGCCGTACTTGGAACACTCCCTCTTCGTGGTGGTGGTACTACAACTCCGTGTCTTCGAGCAACTTTCTCTGGCGGTGGTAGTATGACACCTCGTAAAGGTGTCGCCGTTCTCTGCAAGCCTTGTGCTTTTGCTGGTGGTGGTGGTGGTGGTGGTGGTAGTGGTAGCGGGGGCGTGGGTTGTGGTGGTGGCTGTAGTGTCGCTGGCGTGGGTGGTAGCGGTGGTGGTGGTGGTGGTGGTGGTGGTGTTGGTGGTGGTAGCGGGGGCGTGGGTGGTGGTGGTGGCTGTACTGCGCTGGTAGCGGCGGCGGTGGTGTCGGCTCTCCTAAAGGTTGAGGACCAAGTAGCTGTACTAGAGTTTCACTCCGAAGGCGTCCCACAGGAAGAGGTTTCACACGAGGAGGGTGGCGCAGTGTTGACAACGCCATTGCGGACACAACTTACAAAACTTCAAGCTCCTACATACCGGCTGTTGAAACAGAAAGAGTTCTCAAAACTATAGGCTCCTCCTACAAACTGCAAAGTGTGTAGTTTAGGGTTTAGGGTTTAGGGACGGTGTGCGCAGGTGTTTGAGCCGAACTTGCAGGCAAGTGGAAGTCTGCCGCTCATGATGCCGATGACGATGCGGGAGCACACCCTTTGCACCTGCACGGTACTCGTGGCGTTTATGGTTTCGGATTTGAGTATCATCTCTATGCGATTATGTACCCCCCTGGGTTATGTGTATACATGCTTTACTGTGCATATGCATGTTGCTGTATCATATAACAATGTGGAATATAACTTAACAGTGTGATGTATGTTCATATTGCATGTATGTATATGCTGATTGTATTATCATAAGGTAGACGGAAACTGAATATGACGATATTATCACTATTTCAAAAATATCATATGTACAAGATCACTTGATTTTGATTAACTGCAGCTTGAGTCATCACACATTTGTTGCCATGCGATCAAACTGTCAAGTACAGCAATCCGCTCGCTAATCTTCACTGCAGGACTGGCCATGTGGCACATAAAAGAGCAAGCCGATATATTTAGTGAATATTTATATGGTTTCCAGCGACCTGGCTGCATTAAAATTTGCATTAAAAAATTAAATTTTAATGCACCCAGGCCCGTGGAACCAAGAACCAAGAACCAAGATTCCCAGGAGTCTTGAATCCTGAATCTTGGTTCCACGGGCATCGGCCGGGTTGCATTAAAATTTGCATTAAAAAATTAAATTTTAATGCACCCAGGCCCGTGGAACCAAGAACCAAGAACCAAGATTCCCAGGAGTCTTGAATCCTGAATCTTGGTTCCACGGGCATCGGCCGGGTTGCATTAAAATTTGCATTAAAAAATTAAATTTTAATGCACCCAGGCCCGTGGAACCAAGAACCAAGATTCCCAGGAGTCTTGAATCCTGAATCTTGGTTCCACGGGCCTGGGTGCATTAAAATTTAATTTTTAATGCAGATTTAATGCAGCCCGACAAGTGCCCACGGAACCAAGATCCAAGAATCAAGACTCCTGGACATCTTGGTTCTTGGTTCCACGGGCCAGGGTGCATTAAAATTTAATTTTTAAATGCAGGTTTTAATGCAGCCCGGCCGGTGCCCGTGGAACCAAGATTCAGGATTCAAGACTCCTGGGAATCTTGGTTCTTGGTTCTTGGTTCCACGGGCCGGGCTGCATTAAAATTTAATTTTTTAATGCGGGTTTTAATGCAGCCAGGCCTCTGGTATAGTCATGTTCGTATACACGACTCTTCGTATACCCTATTCCATGTTGCATGTGTGTGCGTGTGTGTGTGTGTGTATGTGTGTGCATGGGTAATGAAGTGTGGTATCATATGTAGACAGACGGGTTTGGAGGTAGGTCCTGGGGGGGGGGGGGGGTGCCATATATATATATATATATATGTCTTTATATCACATATATAACATATATACAGATTTTAGTATGTTATATTTATGATATATATATATATACATATTCTTTGTATAAAAAGTTCGTAGAAATATGTTATATTATTCATATTGTATATTTTGTATATAATAGGATGTTTGCGAACGGACTGCGATGCCTTGTCAAGTTCTAAGGTGTCACTATAAGAGCTGTGAGCAAGACCGTGTAAAGTGCAAGAGAAGGGGGCACGCTACGCGTCCCTCGACTCTAAGGGGGCACGCTACGCGTCCCTCATCTTTACCTTTCTATGTGACCGCCCACGCAACGTTTGGCTCAAGTCAATGCCCATAGCTAAGTGCTATAAGTGTCTTCTATCCTGAGCAATCAGAGCTATCCCGTTGCACAAACGAACCGCCGCCGGCAGTGAGTGCAAAAGGAACGGCCGCCGGTTCTGCCTGCATAGGATTGCACGTGTGGAAGTGTGAGAGAGACAGGGTCCAGTCTGTGGAGAGTGTAAGCCAGCCACACCTACATTCATTACAGCTCTGGTGGGGAGAGCAGCAACCTAGTCGAGATCAATCCCCCACGCAGGTTATCAGCCGTACGCGGCTCTGCCTGTCTACAGCAACGACTACTTGATCTACTACGACCACAATGAACTCGGGATCAAGCCAAGATACGACAATGACTTTCGGTGCCGATGTGGCAGCGCCAGCCGTTGGTGAGTCAACAGCTGATGACACAGTGGTGCAATCCGTTGATATCTCCACGGAAGATGACAAAGGTCAATCTTCTGCGCTTGCCATTGCAAAGGCAGTTCCCAAGGGGAAAGCAAAGAGTCTACCAAGAGCATCTACGCCTTCGCGTCCGACATCAACAGGTTCGAGGACGGGCAAGGCTTCAGAACGACGGGCCGAAGCGTCTGGTTTTCAGGCACCTCGGACTACGTCCAGGGCCAAGGACAAAGGAGTCAAGACCTTGGAAAAGAAGTCAAGACCATCGTCTTCGAGAAGCTCTTCAGCACGATCGAGGACTTCGGCTACTCGTGGGCGGGACAAGTCCATGACTTGGAATCGGATGGTTACCAATCAACCACGCGATGCTGACGATCTGGATATGACTCTGGACACTATTCCAGCACGTGGTGATGCGTCATCGGTGACCACGCCAGCCATAGCCGATGGTCCGAATGCCTATCAGGAACTGACAATTTCGCAACAGCTCGAAGCATCTAACCTTGCGCAGCAGATGTACTATCGCAGTCAGATGCAAGAGTACGAAGGAGTTGTTCAGACCCTGATGGACAAGATCAAGGAGATGCAACAAGAAGATGAAGGATCTGGAATTCGCATTGAAGAATTGGAACGACAACGCGACCATGCATGCTTAGCCATGAGGCACATCAACAATGTCAATCAGGAGATGAAGCGAGACTATGAAACAGCTTTTTTTCGCATGGATGAACAGAACTCTGCTCAACAACGTCAAGCACATGCCGTTGCCGAGGAGTTAGCTCAACAGCTACACGTGTTCCGCACGGAGGCAGCCACTAACTTTGTGCAGTTGGAGGCAAGAGCGCAAGGCGATGGTGAGCTTATGGCACGTTAGTATGAGCGTCTGACTCATGAACTTCATGAACATGCCAGAGAGAACTTGGTCCTCCGGTCAAACACAGCAAGTTCGGAACAAGCCTTACAAGCAATGCAGGAACGATTCCACTTGGTCAAGAACCAGGAGTTGCGGGCCGTGAACGAGATCCAAGGGCTAGCTGGAAACAGCGCAGCCATTGATCAAGAACGATTTCGGCTCCGCGAACGTCTTGGTGAAGAGGAAGAGTACCGCAAAATGGCTGTGAAGAGGATGCAAGATGCAGAGGACCGACTTCATCAGAATGAAGATCATGCAAGGCGATCATTGCCTACCTTGCACGACGAGCTGAGTGAACTCAGGAAAACGCTCAAAGCACAAGAAGATCTTCAAGCGAGGACACTCAGCGAATTGGAGGCAGCGCGAAACTCCAATTACGGAGGAGCGACACGGCCTTCAAGCATGCCCATGTCTTCGAGGACTACTGAGTCTGGCTGGGAGCACGTAGGAAAGGAAGTAGTGCCTGCATTTTCCGTAGGAGGTGAGGTACGATCCCCTGAAATACGGTCCCCGAGTCAAGTTAGTCCAGTCGCCAAAGAGAAGTTCGCATTCTCGGAATCGGACAAGGACAAGAACCTTGTGATGGATGGAATTCCATTTACCGGTTGAAACTTCTTCACTGGCCGCAATTCAACGCCAATCGTGGCGGATGCAATGCCCGAGCACTACGTGCCAGGTATTAGCAGCCCAGCACTTGCGCGTTCCACGCCTAGTGCAGCCACTTTGTTTGGCATACCAAGCGGATTTCATGGGAAAAGTGATGCGGCAGCCGTGCGTGATCGACAGCTACGCGAACTCTTGGAGGATCGCGGGATGTTGGGATCGAAGTCCACAGCATCTGCCAGCTCCTCAAGACCTGTTGGTGTCGACGGTATCACCGCATCTACGAAGGGCAACGACCTCATCGGTCCCCCTATTGCCTATGCCGATTCCATTCATGAAGCAAGGAGACGTCAGATCGAGAAAGAGGTCGCGGAACGGTACGAGGAGAAGATTGCCGATCTGCGAAGCGAAGTACTCAAGGCCCAGAAAGCCGAGCAACGTCTCAGAGCTGATCGTGATGAGTGGAGATTATTCGCTGAAACGATTCAGGAGGATAATGGAGACGATGACGGTGACGAAGCTGGCGACGAGAATGAAGATGGAGAGCGTGATGAAGGAACCGGCACGGGGTATGATCCTCCAGACCCGCCTGATGATGATGATGACAAGAAGAGAAGCGGTGGAGGCAAACCTGAATCGGATCCTGGATCTCATGCGCGTGATCCTGATGGAGACGCAGATCCTGAAGTCACGGAATTGAGAATTTCCAGGAGGGAGGCCGACAAAGTGACCGTACCTCCATGGCCTACTCTCACTCACCTCAACAACTGGCGATCCGTATGCACGGCGAATGTCTTAGGAGCATCAGCCGATCCAAATCATGAGGACTGGATGTTATGGCTGGCACCAGCATTCAACCCATTCCCTGATGTCGAAGCACTGAACGATCCAGGACACAAGAAGTTTAAGAGCGTAGACGTCAAATTGGGGATCGCAATGGTCGCAATGCTACGTGCTGGTGGTGACAAATCTGCTGACCTGTACCTGGAGGTGAACCGGAAGGCCAACGACTACATCAGCAGGCCCGAAGGGAAGATCATCAAAGGACGACAAATCATTGCGATGATGTATGAAAGCTTTCGAACGCATGATCGTCTCGACATGATCATCACTCTCGAGTATCTGGTGAAGCTTCAGTACCAAGGCGACAACAAGCTTCATACGTTCAAGCAGACGTGGTTGGAAGTTCTGGGACGGATGAGGCCAGAAGACATACCATCCAAAACAGCTCTCCGTGATTGCTTGTACAGCAAGATCAAGGACTCGCCCGCAATGAAAATGGAGTTGGGCATGCACTACGAACACTTGCCCTACAATCATGAAGACCGATCGTACGACAATTTGATGAAGATCATTGACCGTACCATCATGCGGAGACGAGAACAATCAAATCTCACTCAGACCCAAATTGGCTTGCGCCAGATGCTTGAGGTCAAGGATTTGCTTGCTGCACCGGCCAAGGTACCTGAGAAACCAACGCCTAACGCAGCTCCATCCGCAAAGGTCAAGGCTTCGCCGACCAAGCCGGATAAAGCAACACCTGTACTACCTCAAAGCATAGCGAAGAGTCATGCGAAGACCAAGCCAAAGCCCAAGAAGAAGACGAGGAGTGAGTCAGCGGACAACAGAGGTGACAAAAGCAAGAAGCAAATCCGCTGCAAGTTCCATTTCACAGATGCAGGGTGTCGAAATGGGGATAAGTGTCCATTCAGTCACTCGAAGAAGACTCCAGAGCGACCCTTCACGCCGAGGACGAGAACTCCAAGTCCATCTGGAGGAGTAGGAAACAGGATATGCTACTCGTTCAAGAACACAGGCTCGTGCTCAAGAGAGAATTGTCCTTTCAAGCATGAGGCAGCGGCTACCCCAGCTCCGGAACCAAAGGCAAAGGCTAAAGCCAAGTCCGAAGCGAAGGCAGCTCCAGCGAAGCCGAATGCCAAGGCCAAGGCGCTCCCTGCGGCACCCGCCATCAGATTGTGCCGAAGGTGGAATCCATCAGCTCCGGCGATATGGAAGCGATCTTCAAGACAGGATGAGGAGGAGTCAGATTGCCCATCCGTTGACAGCGACGCTGATTCGGATTGTTCAACAGACGCCGAATCCTCGGGACCGACTACGTCGACCCGAAAAGGGATCAAGCGTAATGTGACATTCGCCGATGACGTGAAGTTCATTTCTTCGTGTCCTAGAAGATCGAAGAAGGACAAAGAGCGGAAGGTGAAGTACGTCGACATGGAAGCGCTTGTCAACGATGAGGATCGCGCAGTGAATTTGGAATTCGCCAAGCACAAAGCGAGATTGAGGGCACAGATTATGAGAGACATGGTTGACGACGATGATGATCAATGTGGAGATCGAGTTTCATTCGTGCGAATCCCAGGAACGTCTCGGGTGGAAGAAGTCTCCTTCTACGACGGTGAGGATTCCATCGTTGAACGTGAACTCGATGCCGCGCACAGCAAGCGGATCATCAATCAAGGTGTATGCAAATGCATGGTTCAACCAGTCATCCTCAAGAAGAAGATCAAGTTTCTCATGGACACTGGGTGTGGCCATGACCTCATATCTCAGAAGAAGATCGAGAAGCACAGTCTTGAGACACTCGTGACTCCAGAGCCCATATCATTTCAGACAGCAAATGGAATCACCGATACCGATCTTGTGTCGAACTTCCAGACTGAGTCGTTCGAGGAACCGATCAACGCTTACGTGTTGGACGACACACCATCGGTGCTTTCCATAGGCAAGAGATGCATGAACTTCAACTACGGGTTTGTGTGGCCACCCGGAAGGGAACCATTCATGATCAACCCGCAGGGCAAGAGGATATCTCTGTTCGTGAACGGTGACATCCCGTACATTCGCGCCGGGAGTTCCAAGTCACTTGTTCATGATGATCCGGAGGCCAAAGCGATCACCGAAATCTTCAAGAGCGTGCTAACCGCAGGTGACGTTGACGTCAGCGTCGCAGCTGCCGCCGAAGCTGCACCGAGCGAGGTTGAAGCAGAAGAAGAAGGTGACGATCATGAACGGCCTCCTGATCCTGAACCCCAAGAACCTCCTATAGAAGAAGTGCCAGAGTCCGAGGCCGGACGACCTCCGGACGACGACGAAGGAAAAGGAGTGGGTGAAATTCCATTGGATGGTGGCGATGAGGTGATCATTGACGTGGAAGGCGACGGTGCGCCGAGCCGCAAGGCCAGAGTCGGAACACTGAAAGCCGAAGCTAAGACGTTGGCACATCTGTGTACTCATCGCTACCGCAACCCATATTGCGAATCGTGCATACGCGCGAAGATGAAGCACTTGCGGACACAACGAGGTGCGTTTCAACGTGTGATCAAACATTGGGGAGATCTTGTGACATTCGACTTCCTCGATATGCGCAAGGCCGCCGAAGCAGGTATCGGACTCGACGATGGAGCACGTGAAGTTCTAGTCATCAGAGACATCGCCACCAAAATGATCGCAGCGATTCCCACGGCTTCAAGGAGCACTGACGAGGTCGTCATGGCCATCAGACGCCTAATGGGAAGACGAAAGATTCATATGGCGTATAGTGATGAAGCACCAGAGTTCGATTCAGCTATGGCGCAGTTGAAGATCGTGATAGATCATTCCCTTCCAGGGAAACCCAGTAACAACTCACTCGCTGAACGATCAAATCAAGAAGTGATCAACACGGTCGCAGCATCCATGCTACATGCCGGATTACCCGCCCAATACTGGTCGTTTGCGCTGAACTGCGTGATGCAGAACCTCAACATCGAAGATGTGGAGGGCGACGGTGATTCAGCATGGAAACGTATGACTGGAAAGGACTTCGAGGGAAAAGCCATACCCTTTGGGGCCAAAGTCTTCTTCAAGCCTACGGATACAAGGCCGAAGACATATGGCAACAAGTTCGATCCAAAGGGGATCCCAGGCATTTTCGCCGGATACATCATCACTGCTGGTCACGGATGGTCCAAGAAGTATCGCGTGTGGGACATGAAGGAATTTGCCAATGCGAACTTGTCGATGGACGCATCTGTTCCCAGAAAGTTGATGAGACCGTACGAGACAGAAGTTATCTACTTCCCAGAGGAGATAACGTTTCCCCTGAAAGCCGAGTACGAGAGGATGAACTCAACCATTGAAGGACTCAGGGACAACGTTGACCTCGCTGGCAAGGAGATAAAAGACGTCGATGACGGGGATGACGGTCCGCCTGGAGGAAATGGTGGTAACGGGGATGATGATGATCAAGATGGTCTTCTTCCTCCACCGGATCCCGGAGAAGATCCCGACTTACAGGACATAGATCCAGCTGACATAGAGACGGAGCCGTCCGGCGAAGTCTTCAAGTCAAGCATCAACATTAAAAAAAAGAAAAAAAAACAAAAAAAAAAACGAAATGAAAAAAAGAAAGGAAAAAACAAAAAAAAAAAGAAAAAAAAAAAGAAAAAAAAAAAAAAAAAAAAAAAAAAAAAAAACAGAGAAGAAAAATGAAAAAAAAAAAAAGCAAAAAACAAAAAAAAGAAGGACCAAAAAAAAAAAAAAAAAAAAAAAAAAAAAAAAAAAAAAAAAAAAAAAAAACAAAAAACAAAAAAAAAAAAAAAAAAAAAAAAAAAAAAAAAAAAAAAAAAAAAAAAAAAAAAAAAAAAAAAAAAAAAAAAAAAAAAAAAAAAAATAAAAATAAAAAAAAAAAAATAAAAAAAAAAAAAAAAAAAAAAAAAAAAAAAAAAGAAAAAAAAAAAAAAAAAAAAAAAAAAAAAAAAAAAAAAAAAAAAAAAAAAAAAAATAAAAAAAAAAAAAAGACCAAAAAAAAAAAAAAAAAAAAAAAAAAAAAAAAAAAAAAAAAAAAAAAAAAAAAAAAAAAAAAAAAAAAAATAAAAAGAAAAAAAAAAAAAAAAAAAAAAAAAAAAAAAAAAAAAAAAAAAAAAAAGAAAAAAAAAAAAAAAAAAAAAAAAAAAAAAAAAAAGGAAAAAAAAAAAGAGAAAAAAAAGAAAAAAAAAAAAAAAAAAAAAAAAAAAAAAAAAAAAAAAAAAAAAAAAAAAAAAAAAAAAAAAAAAAAAAAAAAAAAGAGAAAAAAAAGAAAAAAATCTCATTGATGCTATAGGAGACAAAAGACTCGAAGAACTAGACGAAGAACTAGGTCTACGTGCAGCACCGCCTCCTTCTGAACCAAAGGTCACTGGGAAAGATCGACGATCGCCCCGCGAAGTCGGTCCAACCGGTAGACTCATCCCCGAAGGAGACATCGAAGAACCTGGAGAGATCATCAAGATCTTGAAAGAAAAGAAGTTGGCTCCTGAGAAGATTGAACATTGGAGTACGGGGAAGAAAGGGGACGGCATTGTATACCTCACTGACGATGGTGAAGCCTGCAAGATCGATAAAAGGGGAGTTCCATATAAGATCCGAAGCGACGGTCGACGAACCCTTCCTACACGGCGACCTATCCATTCCTATTCTCCGGAAGCATGGAAGAAAATGAGCGAAGCGGAGAAGAAGGCAGCATACAAGAAAGAAAAGCGAGACAAAGCTCGAGTTGCCAAGAAAGACCGGAAGAAGGCTGTGATAGGAAAGAAGATAGTCACCAAGATTTTGGACAACATGATCTTTCCCAAGATTGTTCCATGTGAAGAAATCGATCTGCAACTCAACGTGCCCATTGATGACGACGATGGATGGTACTGGGCACAATCCTATGTGGATCAATACACACAAGAACAATTCTTGGCGGACGTCGTGCCGGCTGTTCCGGCACACATGGTCATGGATGACAACTGGATTCCGTCTATGCCGTGTACGACTTCTCACAGAAACGTACATCGGGAAAAGAATCATGCAGGAGGATCATGCTTCAATGCCATGGTCACTCGACCCGTCACACGCAAGGAGATGGTCAACAACCCCAAGGCCATGGAAGCTTTCATGAAAGAATGGAAGGGATTGTGGGACCAAGAGGTGTTTGATTTCTCAACTACGCGCGAATATGACGACGTCGTCGCTCAGGCAAAGAAGAAAGGTGAGAAAGTACATATGGCGCGAGTGCATGGACTGATATACGAGAAGAACTATCAGCTCAAAGAGGACGATCCTGCCAGGAAGTTCAAAGGGCTATTACGGATGCCTTCCTGGCAACGATGTCCAGATGGCGGATGCTATTCAAGCATACATTCAGGCGAGATTATCGGGAACTCCATGTTGGGTTGAACTGCCTGATGAAGCATGGCATCC
Organism: Symbiodinium sp. CCMP2592; assembly: GCA_905221615.1. Taxonomy (NCBI): domain Eukaryota; class Dinophyceae; order Suessiales; family Symbiodiniaceae; genus Symbiodinium; species Symbiodinium sp. CCMP2592. The sequence continues at coordinate 63,796 of CAJNDT010000958.1, read as the reverse complement.
ATCTGCGAAACGGCATAAATTCCGTAGGCCTGTGTGCCGCCTGATCAAAGCTCTGTACGGACATCCTGACGCAGGAACCATGTGGGAACAACATTGCCATACCGCGGTACAGAAAGTAGGATTCAAGCCGATTGGCGACGAATGGCCATCATTGTATTTCCACCCGCAGATGAAGCTCTTACTTGTCATCTACGTGGATGATCTCAAGAGGGCAGGGCCCAAAGAGAATCTACCCAAGGGTTGGGACATGCTGCGCCAAGAACTCCGATTGGAAGAAGAAACGCCACTAGGTTTGTATCTGGGTTGTCGCATCTCCAAGGGCGAGGCAACGTTGCATGACAAAACGAAGGTGCAGACCGTTACCTACGACATGGACACGTACCTGGACATGACAGTCAAGAAGTACTGCGACGTGACTGGGTTCGATCCGACAAAATTCAAGACGGTACCATCGCCGAGTCCGGCTGAGGAGACTAAGAATCATCCAGCTCGCGCTCCGGCACAGTCAGGTAAAAGCCATCGATGCACGTGGTGTGGACACACCATGCCTGTTGATAAGGACGGTCGGCTTGTTCCGCCTCCACCTATTCCCAAGGCGCCAGAGGAAGAGGAGATCAACGAGGCTAATCGCGGCGCACTTGCTCCGCAGGCAGCAAGCATTCTCATGAAATTGCTTTATGCCGCGCGCATTTGCCGCTTTGATCTTCTGCGCAGTATCAACAATCTCGCACGCAAGATCACGAAATGGACCAAGAAGGAGGATGCTCTTCTTCATCATCTCATGGCCTATGTGCACCAGTCCAAACATCACATGATGATTGGATGGGTCGGGAACTCCTTGGAGGACTCGTCCATCGGGCTGTTTGCAGATGCGGACTATGCAGGTTGTGGAGAAAGTTTGAAATCTACCTCCGGTGCTCATTTGCACATTCAAGGTTCTCACACAAGATTTCCCTTGGCGGGACTTAGCAAAAGGCAGGGGTGCTTGAGTCATTCCACACCTGAGGCCGAGATTGTCGCGGCCGACTTTGCCATGTCACGTCTTGGATTGCCTGCTATCACGTTGTGGCAGCAGCTTGGGGGGCAAGACCCCAACTTCGTCTTTTACGACGACAACCAGACCATGATCGGGGTTATTCGCACGGGCAAGAATCCGACTATGCGTCACTTGGAACGTACCCACGGCATCTGCATTGGTTGGATGCATTCTATCTTTCAGGAAGGTTACGTTTCTCTTGCCTATGAGGTCACTGCCAAGATGTCCGCGGATATACACACCAAGTCGTTCAAGGATTCTGTGTCCTGGACACATGTGTGTCAGCTCATCAACATTTTTCCGCCGGCTCTCCTTGGCTCCCAAGAGATTATGGATCTGATGCGCCCTACTCATTCCCAAAGTACGGATGAGAAGGGGCAACAGCATTACTCGTTCAAGAGCGAGGTGCCTTGTTTTCCTTACACGCAGACGCCGATCCTCCCTCAGGTGTTGTATCGGGCTGGATTGTCGAGTAAGGAAGGCTTGCAAGAACATGACAGTGTGGACCCCATCCTCGTTGTCAAGTTCCCGCGCATGTTGCGGGGGCCGCCTTCCGCGTTGCCGCCTGGTCGTTACCTTCGGTCGACTTGGATTCTTCGTGAAGGGCAGTGGCACCAAATGGAGGACCGTGCTGCTATCCTTGATCAACCGGGCAAGTTCGACCGCTATGTGGAGCGTGCTGTGTTTCAGTACCATCCGGTACGGGGGCATTTGCGCCCAGCCGCTATTGCGGACGTCCTTGCGCCGCCGTTTTTGCCTCCTCCTGAACCGCCTTTGGGCCAGTCTTATGTGCGCGCCCTGCCCGCCAAATGGCGAGCGGTGGTTGTCACACTGGCGCGTGCCATCCATGGGGGGTACCAGGGCTTTACATTGCCTCTTTGTTTCAACGGCCAGTCCAAAAGTCAAGCCTCTCAATTCGGTTATGACCAATGGTCGTCAGTGTACGAGGATGTATGGCATGATGCGGCTGAACAGAAAAGGGAATATCAAGGATATGATGGAGCAATTGTGCCTCACGTGGTCAATTTCGCCGAAAACAAACCCAAGGAGGGCCTGGTGATCCAATTCCTCGACCACGATGGAGGTTGGTCCATACCTACAAGAATCCTTACAGCCGGTGGAAGTACCGTATCACTATCAAAGATGCTCCAAAAGCAGTGACGGTGTGGACATTGGTAGGGGTCGATGAGGAGAACTGGTGGAATGAGTATGCTCCAGGCAAGGATTGCATTGCACAGCATGCTCCCGATTCTCACTATGACCCTGGGCTGCAAGTAAATGTTCTGAGTATGGGGCGAGAAGTTGACGACGCCATGTGCGCCTACCTCTTCGATGTGGTGGAAGCAAGGAAAATCAACCCTAACTCCGTGATCTTCATTGGTGCAGGGGTGTTAGGCAAGAATTCGTGGCTGAGTCGGAAAATCGCTGACAACCCTGAAAGGGCCAAATTGCGGACAGACTACCCATGGGGGGAGGTCGTCCAAAGAATTGCGCGCAGAGCGGCATCATGGGGGTTCCAAATCATCATCGAAGTACCTCCTCGAGTACCAGTTCAGGAAACCAAGCAGTACAAGGGACTTCAGGAAGATGCCATGTGGAAGAGCATCAAGATCCAAGGATGCACTCACGGGCAACGTTATACCTTTCGGGATCCTGTATCTCCCGGAACCGCCGTCGAGCTCGGCTACTGCAAGGATGAATGGGAGTACATTGCCGCAAACGTCGCGTTGCATCCTAAGTCGTCTGACGTGTGCTCGTCCAAACATTTGCACATGACCGATTCGGACGCTAAGGATCGATCTGATAAATGCGAGTTGACTAGCCAAATCTCCAGGAGATTGCTTAAAGCCTTGAAATTTCAGGCAACGGGCGATGGGAGATTGGTAGCCATGCCGTCGAAGGCTGGTGGACGAAAGCCTGACCGCATGATCGTTGACCTATGTGGCTTGGGCAATGGCTACGCCGTGCCTAAGCCCACTAAGGGATGCGCTCGCATAACTTGCAAGGAGCTGATTGGCTCTAAGGCCGATGAGGACAGCCTTATCGGTGCAATGAAGGATGCGTGCCGGAATGACCTGCGCACACCTGTGCTATTCGTGGCATCGCTTTTGCGATCAGGTGCTGGTCCTGGAAGTAGTGAAGGGGCTTGCGTGGGGGTGAGAAACGTTCCGGTGGGAAGTACAAGGTTTTCAGAAGTATCTTGAAATCTCTCAAACGCCTGCTGAAGAAGTGTGCGGAATTTTCCGACGTCTATTTTTCGCTTGACATGCCTTCTTCATGTTCATGTTGGTCTTGGCCAGAGTTGCATGCTCTTGTTTCAAGTGGCAAAGTGACGAAGGTTAAGATTGATGACCATGTTGGTGCTGGTGGCGATGGTGGTGGACGCAGGATCATGTTCTCTAACATGCCTGAAGCGGATCGTTTGATGGTGAGACTGGATGATTGCTTGGACCATGAATCGAAGAGCAGTTTGTTGCAGCGCATTGATGTTTCATGGCGGTCGATTGCGAGGAATGTTCGCAGCCTTGTTCGAGCTCATGTCGGTGTCAGTCACGATGCACATGAATCTGAGCACATTGCATGGCAGCAACATCAGTGTGTAGACGCTGATGAAGGGGCTATTAGACAGCCCCAACTAAGGAACAACTAAGGTCTGACCGGACGGATCGGGGAAGGGTGCCTCTTACGGAGAACCCGGAACCGTGAAGTCGAGTAGGGTGTAGGGACTTCTCTCCTACGGAGGAGGGACCGAACCCCGAGCCATGGCTGAAAGCTACAATGCCTACGAGCTGGCCTTCGAAGTGTCCTACAATCTTGCCGTTCTCATCAACTCCGTGGAGACGCCCTACCAGACCGTGACAGACACGAGAATTCAACAATGGTATACGGTGAATCAGGACTACTATCACAAGTTGCCCATGTCAGGCAGAGCACCTGACCAGCAAAGCACACTGGGTATGGACTTCGGACCTACAACCAGGAATGCGCAGCGAGCAACGATGGCGCTACGCCAATCAAGAAGCTTCGTGCTGAAGGTAATTGCTAGCTGCTCCAACGAACCGTAAGTCGTGATTGATGTTGACAATTGGCGCGTGGTACGCTTCCCTGCCGCAATGATAGGGTCAACGTTCGTGATCTTGAGCTGTCGCTGCAAGTCAGTGCGAATTGCTGCTCCGTCTCCAACCTCACTCATCGGAAAGGACATGTTCTCGATGAGGATCGCCTGGAGAGACAGATGGTAATGCAATGTGACGGTTGCAAGCTGCTCTTCAGTCAAGCCATCCAATGTCGCATTCACAGATTCCAACGACCCTTTTTGTGACTTGGAAGTTGTAGTTGGCACCTGCGGTGATCGACGGGCTCACAACGTAGACCTCGCTCCATCCATGCATGCCGAGGTTCTCTCTTACCGTGTGCGTTGATCCCCTGGTCCTTGCAACCATACTATTGCGAAATCCGTTCAGCGTGTTCATGGTGTTGATCCTTGCTTCTTCCGGAATCTTATCGTTGTCGACAAGATCGCTGTCTGCCTCGATCATCACTGCCGAGGTAAGCATTGGAGGAGAAGGAAGATGCACGCATGATACCAATGCCAATGCATGGTACAGCCGTGAATACATTCGTAACCACACCTTTGTACTCAGCTTCACGTAGACCTTCAGGTTGAGACCCTTGTCATCATTTTGAGAGACGGAACGGATCCTTGCCAAATAGGTCACCAGTCTTCTGACGTAATGCTGAATCGGTGTTGTTGTGGAGGAGGTGCCGCAGAAGATGACGACGCCGATGCCGTTGCCTCGTCCGTCCTTGCCCTCTTTGGTCCGTGGCTAGGGGTGGCTCGAGGTCCGGCAGCGGATCCTTGCGATTGTTCCGGCGTTCTTCCATGCTCAGGGTGCACGATTCCTTCCGGTTCGAGGTTGCTTGCCGTAGGCATCGCAACTCTCCCCGTTGAGTATACCCAGCTAGGATGCCGTTGAAGGTTGGGCGGAAATAGGCCATCATCTTGCATAAGCGGATTTGGTGCCCTCATCTGTTGGAATTCCGCTTCCCATATGCCCAATGTGGCGCGTTTGGTAGAGCAGTCGACCACGTACCCAGATTCAACTCCGCATTGATTCCAGGTGTAGCCACGGAACGCATCCGGCAATTGGAAACCGTTCTTGTCCTGAGCTGCGCATACTGCATCCACATGGTGCTTGAGGAAAGTATACGTGGTGTAGTCGGAATCAGGGAGCACGTCGTTAGACCATCTGTAATGCGGGAGTCCAGTTTGTGGATCGACCCATGACACGTAGGAGTGAAGCACGTGGAGACAGACACTGAACGCCTGGAGTGAGTTCATCGCAAAGGCGAGCGGATGTCCCATGCCTTGAGGCAATGCTCTGTTCAACGGTTTCCACGCGCTGGGAATGTATATTGAACTGGAGTTGCGGGCCCGAGCATGCGTGGTGATTCATGGATCTTCGTTTTGGTCAAGAATGTACAGCCAGATGAAACATGCGTCGTCAGGCGTGCATACACTGTCAGCCGAAAAGGTGCCAGCACCGGACAATCGGGTGCAGGTTCAAATTGGGCTTCGCTATCTACGAGAAGCAGCTGTTCTGCGAGAAGATGGTATCCACGTGCTTTGTTGAGGCATCGAAAGTTCGCTCATGGGACGAAACTGTCCGCGCCGACTCAGTCGCTCACCCGTCGCTTGTCGAGATTTGGGAGGACAAGAGTGAAGTCAAGACGTCCACCAGGATTTCGCAGACATGGTTTACGGGAGAACAGCAGCAACAGATCAGGTCGGGTGCCCAGGGTGACACGGTCGCTGAATCGTCCACAGTCACCTGGCAGGATTTTGACATCGCCATGACCGTTCCCGAAGCCTACTACGACAACAGGCACTACTGGTTCCGGATCGACACCTATGCGACCCCGAACACCGGTTATGTCAAAGGGAGAACGTTCTATTGCTCTGGATGTGACGCAATGAAGTTGGCTGAGTGCTACGCACAGGCCTTCTTCAAGCCGACCGGAAACGGGTATCCTGGACACTGCGTTGGGTGCGCGCATACTTCAGCCTTGAAGATGCAGCATCAAATCGGCTCCTTCAATGACTTGGTCGCGTCCCAGAAGTACACCTTGGCTTGCGCAAAGCACCTTTATGACCTGAGGCTTCAATTTGTGGACCCTCGCATGGACATCAAGGAGTTCCTCAAAGCTTGTGCGGAAGTGGTCTACGAAGACATTGGCAAGACGGTTTCTCACTACGGTGGTCTCCGAATCACAGCCAGTCAGGCCATCGAGTACGCGGCATGGGGAAAGGCCAAACAGTTGGCATGGGACAGAGGATACGACTCCGAAGGCAAGACATGCTACATCTGCTACTACGATGCCGGGAACTGCGCTTATGCTGGTTTCATGAGAATGCTTTTGACTCCGGAAGAGCGCCAAGAATGCTACAGAGGGTCAGCCTTGCCCAAGGAGGAACTCCTGGGTGACACGGTGGAGCTGGCGCTCGGGCTTCTTACAATTGCAATGAGACACCCAAGTCATTTTCCGAATTGGGGTGGCCTTGAGGGAGCAAATGCGTGCGTGAGGGGAATCGAAAGATCATTCTTCCGCTACGCGTCGGCCGAAGCTATCGAGCTGATCACGGTTGACTCCCCACGCAAAAGGACACCGCCCAAGAAGAATGAAGCAGTCGCTGAGATCGTCAACAACATGTCCGCTGACCTCGTGATTGATTTCACAGTGATCGTCGATGGTGATATCTACCCCGTAGAGATTGCGAGAACCGACGAGACACAGGCCGCTGACAACGTCACGGACGATCCAGGGTTCTCCGTTGCTCCACCAATACCTGCACAGGATGTAGATGTGGATGCGCAACCCGAAGAAGAACAAGGTGCAGAAGGCCCTGATCCCAGGCAGGCGATTCGTGAAGGATTTGTCGCACAGCTTCAGGACTATGTGGGAGTGCTCGCTCAAGGCGAAATGTCGGTCGGAAGTGACCGCCTCACGTTCTGTATCGCTTGTGGCAGTGATCTACACACTCTGTCCAATTGCACGGAAAATTCTGCAACCCGGGATCTGGTACTTCGAGGCATCCAGATCATCAAGGAAAGCCTTCTTCGATATCCACGTCGAGTACCTCCACAAGAGGCTGAGCCAATGGACGTTGACACCACAGACCATGTGAGTGTTGCATCCTCGGACCGACGACCCAAGGCCAAAGCCCGACCGCGACGCGGAGGCGAAGCCGTACGGGGTGATGTGGTCTTGATCCGTTATGAGAACAAACACAATCTTACCACTGCAGGAATCAGGACCAGAGAATAGCCAGCGGGTGGTGGACCTCATTGAGCAGCTTTCGGACCATCGCGACCGACGCCTACCTCAACGAGGAGACCGTCCTAGCTTTGCTTTTGACGATACCACTCAGGGATACACCAATGCAGGCTATGAATGCATCGGCGGCGGAAGGCCAATCCGGTGCGGAATTCTCGACCTGATCCCAACCAAGGGTGCAAGCTTCATCAACAATCGATGGGACATCGTGAACGAAGTTGTCCTTCGCAACATCACCCGTCAGCGCAGAATAAACGCGGATTGGGCGCTATCATGCATCCAATCTGACCTGCGTCACAGAATCGCCAGGCGCCCAGGCTCGGAATGGCTTGACAACAGGTGCCAGGTAGCGTTCAGCAGCGTCATTCGATGTGATGAAGGAGGGTGGGTGCTGATCGAAGACTTGGTGAGGCATGAGCAACTATGGACCCATGAAAGCAGACGCATCACCGAAGCGGTCTCATGGTCCGATGAGCAACAGAGGAAGAGAGTGTACAATGAAAGACTTCAGCTATTGTTCCAAGGGAACATGCTCGCAGCCACGAAACGCCACAAGGCCAAGATTCGGTTGCAGTTCCTGGGAGTGAGAGTGAAGGACCCCGGCGTGGAAACTCTTGGATCCGCAGGTTCGAACATGTTGGTATCGATTCCTGACCAGATCACGGAGATCCAGAACAATGATCGTTGCCGGCACAGCCAGAGGTACCTGAACGTTTGCAACGGCTGGGTGAAGCCATGGGCAGTTCGGGCTACAAGTGGTCACTCTGCGCACTCAGATCCCCAGAACAATTTGCTTCAGTTGGACAAGAACAGGTTCGCAATATCTCCATCTATGACCCTCTTGCAACGTCTTGGAGGCGCGTTCCACGCTACGGCATGCCGCAACTTGGATTCCATTGTCACGCAAGGCATCATGCCTGGTTCGGAGGACCCCGACGGGGACTTCGACCATAGGCGCCAATTTCGAGGCAACCAAGGCGGCAGACTCCACAGCTATTGGGGGGTGTTTGCACCGTTCGATCACCGGAATGCGACGACCAAGATGCGGGTACATGGACGAGATGCCAAGCACATGCCACTGGCGGTCCTTCATGTCCCATCGCAGGACCTTGCACGAGAAGATGGACGTATCACAGACAGCGGCATCATGATCGTTGGCCGAACGATACCGTTCCAGTTCGTCAAGGAGGTATGGTTTTGCGTCCCGGATCCTCAAGATACACACTCTTTCGCTCTGGTGGAAAAGATCTACGATGAACGGTTGGAGAAAGAGCTGGTGTTGGACTACAATGCATCACCGTTGCTCCCTGAGTTCGAGAGATACCGAACGCCGAGCAAGATCATGGAATTGCTTTGCGAAATGCCTCCTGGACCCCACGACACCAGCAAGGAGCAGATCATTCGAGACCTTACGACTGTCCTGGAGTCCCACAGGGAGAACACGGTTCGGCATCACTACATGGACAAAGGGATCAAGTTTGTCATCAAGAATTGGCGACCCGAAGACCTACGCAGAGACGAGGATGGAAGGAGAATGAGGGTGTGCCCGGCATGCTACAACATCGTTCCAGCATGCTTCTCCCGATGCACGTCTTGCTGGTCACAGTTCGTTTCTAGCGGATATTACCAAGGTTCTCCACAACGGGAGACTCCTACGGAGATCCCCAGTGACTTCATTGCTCAGACAATGGAAGCCGCGGCAGCAGCAGTGCCTGAGGCGCCCGAAGAGGAGCAGGAAGCCATGGAGGTAGAGACCGTTGCGGAACCTGAGGAAATCCCAGAACCATCTGTCATCGCGGAGGACGATCCAGAACAGGAACCTGATGAAGAAATGGACATAGAGCCAGGAGAGGACTTTGATGACGCAGTACCAGATGCAGTTGCACAGGAACGCCGTCCCGTCTTCATCACCGGCCAGTCTTTGAACATCGATCCTGAGCTACAACTCGCACGTACCGCCATGCAGCCATCCTACTACTCAGGGAAGCGAAATGCCCATTGCATCGACGCCAACATGGTCGCTCTTTCGTATATGGCTTTCGTGGTATGCAGGACCATCTACAAGGCTTGGTCAGGCTTCGCGAAGTGGGCTACTATGCCGTTGTTTCAGATGAAGGAGAATTTCGCACTTGGCCAACGTTATGATGTGCTTGGAAAATGGGGATCATTGGCTGTAGTGGACAGAGAGACTGGTGTGAGCAGGGATGTGACTGATGAGGAGATCATTCGCTTTGCCAAGGAACCTGAGAACTTCAAGCAGTATGATCCCAACGGGACTTACACTTTGAAGCGCTTCCGGACGAATCAGATGCTTTCGTTGATTACACGGGGAGCCAACATGATGGGAATTGGCAGGGACAACTTCAACCCTACTACGTACTTGAAGAGCAACAGGGATGAAGATGTGAAGGCTATGCATTTTTGTTGCCTGAACGTCCTGTGCGAGGTGATTCCGATGGTGACGGGACACCAACAATTCTCAGTGCTACGACCAACGCCAACTGGACCGGTGGACTTCTTGTACATCGACCCCGTCGGTATCCTGCTGACTCATTCCGATCATTCAGTCCAGACCATCGGATTGCTGGTGGACCACAATGTGCAAATGCCTGCGCATTTCATGGACAGATTGAACAGATCCAAGGCTGAGAGACAGCAAAACCCGACGACCAAGCGTACTGAAGCCCTACACCACATTTCGGCCGCTGACTATCTCCCTCCAGGTGGTACTTCCATCCTGGACACGCCTGTCACTACGGAGGAACGTGCAAGCGCTTCTTCGGCCAAGGGACCTTCAAAAGGGCGTGAGAGAACCGGAGGTGAACAGCATGGAGGCTGGAACGCCAACACCTACTATGACTACACCGCCGGCAAAGGCCGAAACAAAGGCAAGGACAAAGGAAAGCAAAGGGAACAGTATCCAGAGGAAAACCTCCGGCCCTGGGACCGCGATCCTGCGACCACGCGAAGATGGAGATGAATCAACGCTTGGTCTTCCTCGCCTATCAGTTCGTGACCTCTGAGCTTCGCCCATGGAATGCCATCGCGAATGCTTCTTTCTTCGGTGACGCCTGATTCGTTTGCCATTTCAGGGGATCGTTACTGACGTAGATGAGTGTCACAACGTTTCTAATTGGGATGCAAAGCTCTGATTTTCAATGCCAACGTTGCGGCGGAACATTTTCTGTTGTCCTATCGTGCCATCTTCCGGGTGAGCAGCGTCGGAGACGCAACTCATGGGGGGTGCGAACGGACTGCGATGCCTTGTCAAGTTCTAAGGTGTCACTATAAGAGCTGTGAGCAAGACCGTGTAAAGTGCAAGAGAAGGGGGCACGCTACGCGTCCCTCGACTCTAAGGGGGCACGCTACGCGTCCCTCATCTTTACCTTTCTATGTGACCGCCCACGCAACGTTTGGCTCAAGTCAATGCCCATAGCTAAGTGCTATAAGTGTCTTCTATCCTGAGCAATCAGAGCTATCCCGTTGCACAGACGAACCGCCGCCGGCAGTGAGTGCAAAAGGAACGGCCGCCGGTTCTGCCTGCATAGGATTGCGCGTGTGGAAGCGTAAGAGAGACAGGGTCCAGTCTGTGGAGAGTGCAAGCCAGCCACACCTATATTCATTACAGCTCTGGTGGGGAGAGCAGCAACCTAGTCGAGATCAATCCCCCACGCAATGTTTATTGCATATACTATATATATATGTACAATTTCAAAGGATTCATTTTACAATTTTCAAAAATGTATATATTTATCACATATGCTATATATATTCTATTACGTATTATGTGTTGTATATGTTATGTTTTATACCAGATATCAAATACTAAATATTAGATATTGCGTATTATCCTTCATTTATACAATAATAACTACATATCATGTATTTCATATTGTACCTTAAATGTTATATATTAAATAATATATTTCTCATGTTATATATCATATATGATATACAAAATAATATATCCACACACACACACACACGCGACATGACATCGAATGTGGTGTTGAAATGAGCAATGTTTTCTATTTTTTAAAGGATTGTTTCCATGCTTAATTTACTAATGCTAGCGTAGTTCGCAACGCTTACACATGCTGAATATTGTTTGTGTGTTTGGATGATCTTGTGCATTTGAACGTCATTGCTTGGATGCGACACTTGAGCCTCTGTCTCCACGTGCTAGCGGTCGAGGCTTTTTTGGTTGCCGCCCTCTGTTCACTATCGGTTGTTCGCTGCGACCTCACGCTCCTGATCAGAAAGTTTCCGCATCAATCAGACAAGTCTTTTGGCCGAAACTTGCCAGAACTTGCCGGGGTTACTTGCCACAAGTTGTTACGATTCCAGTTTCACGGGAACTAAAGATCGATTCCTGCGATATTTTGCAGCTGCTTAGTGATGTCGGGGCGCAGGGTGCCGCCAGCTGCAACGAAAACTTGCAGTTTTTAATGTCAATGTTGTTGCCGTTATTACCACAACGCTTCATTCAATGTCACCACGTATGCCGGCTTGCCATGATTCCATATAATCGTCCGTTAACACAAGCCCAAATTGCAAGTCAATGGACGTCATGGATGGCTGATGTTGATGGCCGATGCAGCAATGGGGTTGAACATGCAAACTGGTCACTATGGAATAAAACCCAAAAGTTGGACACTAGTGTTTTTTTTCCGGGGGTGAGGCACCGTAGGGATATTGTCAGTCGTTTTTTGTTATAAAAGTTGTGGCTCCGAGCTTCTCATGAGCATTTTAGCCAGGCGATGCATTGATGCAGTTTGGAAAGCGATGTAGTTTCCGTCCTAGTCTTCACAGGGAGCGCTGCCGTGTAGCCTTGCAAAAAGGCCCGTTGGTCCAGACCCAGGTGCCAGCCGATCCACGATTAGCTTTTGGTCCAACCCGAGACCCGAGCCATGTGGGGGTCGTGCCGACCCGGCCGACCTGGCCCAAACCGCGAGGAGTGATGGTTTATGTTCCGACCTTTCATTGTCAAGTCTAACATGTACTCCAGGGTCATGGAGTACTTGCCGCCGGTGCGCTTCGTGCACAGGCACAGGTTAATGGCATCGGCAGTTCCGAAAGCTTAAGCTTGAGTATTGACGTGCAAGTGTCATGTTGGATTTGGAACTGCCGTGTGTAGTGCGACCAGGCAATGGCTTCGGGCCCTTGTGTCGAGCCTTGTGCGAATCCTCCAATGCAAGAGGTTCGGGTCAAGCCCATGCCCACAACAAGATCAGTGACGCTCTGTCAATAGGTGCAAATCGAAGAGCAGATCGTGGAGGTGAGGAGCTGAGGAAGGAAAGTTTCAGACGTCCGGGCCGAAGAGCTGAAAGGTGTATTTGCCTCAGGTTCCCACGGTGTTGTACCAGGAGAAAGTGGTCGAGGCTGAAATTGAGTACTCGAATTGGATCGTCTTGAACTTGCTGGAGCTTGTTTGCATACCGCCACATTTATGTGCTAGCCGCGTGCGTATGAAGGTGCCCAAGATACAGGAGACGATCCTTCTAAAGCAAGTTCCGCGGGTTGAGGCACCAACCTGCTTCCGGAGATATCATTCCCCAGCAGTAGCATTCGCAGTGACCTGCTTGCGGGCCGTTCGGCTTGGAGTGTTGTTTGAGCCGGAGGTATGTAGATGTGCGAGTCGCACAACGCCAAACCAATTGACGCTTCTGATTTGAGCGAGGCAAAGCAAAGCTATGTAGGTCTTGCTTGCCCCAACATTGTCGTAGATTGCTACAGAATTTGGACGGGACGGCTATCCGTGCTCGTGTGTATCGCAGCTCCTACCGTGTGCGTGACAAAGTGCTTCAGCGATGCTTAAATTCTAGACTAGGTTCACTTGTCTCCAATCATGGGCACATTGCGCGTGTTTGAGCCGATGGCAGCCTTGCTGATGTTATGTTGGGCGAGCAGGTCCGCGGGGAAGTATTGCAGTTGCCTTATGTACCTGTACGGGACAGTTTGACAATATCATCGGTGCAGGAAGTTTTCAATTAGAGGTTGGCAGCCCCATGGATGAGAGAAGATAGTTTGTGTAGCCGGGGTTCGAACTGACGTCGCGGAACTTGAACATTTGCGAAGCTCCACATTGATGTGTAATCGTGCTTGCTGTAGAGTATTTTGAACTTCTGGATGCGTCTTCGACGATGTGAGGGCTTTCTTGTGGTGGCCCGTACGAGAGCCGAAAGTTGCACGGTATGGCTTGGTCGACAAGCTTCGCCACAGCCCAAGCTGCAGTTTGCGTTTCTCCACTAGTGAATAGAAGGCACTCACCGTCATCAGTGTTCGCGACCGGATCTGCTCTGAGAGACGGCAAAAACAGTTGTGACAGTGACAATGTCAGCACAATGATCATAGTGCTGACACTAATCACTAACTGGCGATTGTTGTTCTCCGAGTTGGCATCAGCTGTAGGTGCAAAAGGCAAGCGGGCTAAACCGCAGCTCCGCCAGGCATCGATAGTTCGTCTTGAGCTGGTTGTCGATGCAGCAGCTACATAGAGGTTTAGAATTAGAGTCGTGACGCAGGTTTAGGGTTAATCGCTTTCTGCTCATGTGTTCGAGCGGTGTGCATCTAGCAGCAGCAGCCAGAAGGAGGATACACCTTGTGCAAAGGTGGATGGACCCGTTCCACTGTCGTCGGCACTGCCGCCAGGTCGATTCTGCTGCAGATTTCTCGTATTTTCAGGGGGGTTAGTGGACTACGACTTTAGCTGTTGTAGGTTGGAATGGCAGGTTCCACAGCACCTGAGTTGCGAGCACGCGCACATCGTTTGCATCTTGGACCCACTGGAATTTTTCTGACACGATCCTGTTCTTCGACAGTGGGTCAAGACGTATATGGCATGCATCTGCAGACAGGATCGAGGGCCAGCCAGACCTTCTTGACACGGTGACGAAGTCATCGGACTGTCCGGAGTTTGTGGTTGAATCGACATGATGGAGTACTTGAATCCGTGAGAAGCATCCATGCAGGACTTCCTTCTCGTGCCCATGCAGCCAGAGGATGCTCAAGACTTGGCAGATCTGCAGGACACAGGGCAATGCACCGCTCGATGACATGTTCTGCTACGTTATTTCGACACAGGAAGAATGGTTTCCAAAGGAATCCTGCAGAGGATGGCAGATGCAACAGTGCAGCAACAGTGCAGCAACAGTGCAGCATGTGTACTATCCACGTTGAGCGGAAGGTTTTTCAAATCTCTGTGCGACAAGGAGGTGAGCCTTGGTGTGCTCAGCTGCTGCGTCATCCTGGCGTAATTGCTTTTAAAGCCACGATCCCTCAGGACAGTTCAGGGCTAAGCTCAACCGATTGAAGAAACCGAGATGCCGATGAATATGATAACCTCTAAGCATCTGCGGCACGGTGGATCCTCCTAGAACGACAGCGGCTCAGCCAAAGAGATGAATTCAGTTTCCTCATTGCAGCAATGCCACTTAGCGCCAGAAGGGGTGCACTAGCAACAGACTCCAAGAAGTGCTGGGACCAGGAAACAAATACCCATGCCCAACGCAACTTGCAGGATGAAACAGCTGCTCCAGTTGGCATTGTTGTGGCCCTTGCAAGCCGCGAGGCTATAGAGGTGGGAGCCTTCTGGGATACCCATGCCTTCGATCATAATGTTTCTTGGACCTAGCCTCTAATCATGCTTCCTTTGAAGAATGCTTGAAGGAGTTTGCTGGTAAAGATACCGCAGACATGCTGCGAGTGGACGTGGCACGTCCCAAGTACATTGCGTGGGACAGCCCTTGCCCAAGAAGTCGGCTTGAGCATTCCCACCGTCAGCTTTGTGACACCCTTCGGAGCGGCAGGTGCCGGTGGCAGAGAGCTTGGCTACGTGCTGAGTCTAGGCAGCCTGGGAGAGGCTTGGGCAATAACTGCCTTTTCTTGCATGCTGAGTCATTGAGGCGTAGCTGTTGTAACATCACGAAATGCCACAGCGAAAGAACATGTTGACGTCTGATCGTGTCATGAACTGCGAGGCGGAGGGGGGGGGTGGCATATTATGTTTTGGAAGCTTTAACCGTTGGCTTTTTGCTCGTGTTCTTTATTGAGACAGGCGAGTGCGCAATTTGCTCAAGTCCCGACAATGCTCGGCGTGAACTTCTTGCAAATCTGACCATGTTTCTCTGTGCAAGCCCCGAGTGTGTTCTGCCGCGTTCCGACAGCACCTGTACCCCCAGTATAGTCACGTAGCATCTGGAAGCCCGCTCAGAGACGAATGCAGGCTTGAGTAATCTCGAAGTGAATGTGAAGACAATTGCTTAACACAACGACAGCAGACGGAAGGGGGGTTTTGAGTACATGTGGAGGATGCTGGCGGGAGTGGAGTAGTTTTGAAGGGGAGGTGAAGACTGTACATTGCAGGATTTTCCTGACGATCCGAGAAAGGACAGGAGGGGACTCGGCTAAATGTGAAGATGAGGCCCGGAGTGCTTGGAGAGCATGTGGCGAGCGGAGGAAAAAAGATCAGAAGGGGATCTGGGTTGAAACTCCATAGGCCAGGTCAGGCGAGATGGGTGCACACTATCATCGGATGTCACACCCCCTCTTGTAGTTTGAAGTTTTCTCCATGCCACCAAGACAGCTTTTCCCCTTTCGGCAGCACGACGTTAACATGAGCGAAATTTCGCACATCGACGACCTTGCTGGTTCGGCAGTTCTCAATGAAAATACCATCGTTGTGGCGTTTCTTACGGCGAAGGTCGAGACGGCAAACCTCCGCTTTCCAGATGCAGCCTTGTTAAGAGGTGACCTTGACCAACACCTTCCTTGTCCGGGCTCCTTCAAGACAGCACCAGTCCGACTCCAAGCAGATTCGATTCGATTCAACACACTCATATTCATGGCGCTTCCGAGTCGACATAGTTTAAAAGAAACCCCTTCACACACACAGACACAGATGCCGACACAGATACAAGCACATGCACACGCTTTCTCAACAGGTTGACAGATGTCTGGCAACTCATGAACATGAAACGAGATGATGTTGAAGATGACAATGAACATTGCATGGAATGTTTTTGTGCGACGGATGCCAAAGGGGAACGATGTCGCACGAGGTACAGATTGACATGAAAATGAGACGAGGCTTGCCAAGCTATCCCCGCGGCGATCCATGAGCAAGCAAAGGCAGGTACGTTTGCCTGGCGAGGGCGCGGGCGTTTCATTGGACGGGGCTTGCCCCCTCCTTTCCCTCCCCTGCTTCAAAAAGCAAAGGGTCTCCCCTTGGCGTATATGTGCGCTACACGCACACACGCGCACAAGCACCCTTCCGCATGCCGCAAGCAAACTCGAAGGCATGAGCCACCGCATGAGCGTTTCAGTACATATAGCCCCAACTTGTTTCACATGCCATGCTGTGTGGATGTGTGATGAAGCCGACTACTATCACTGTTTTTTTACGTTTCTTTCTGCGCTCTGTTGTGTTGAATTGCTTCGGCTGTGTTGGGCCTGTTGCGCTCGCAGCTCCGGCGCCGTGGCCTCGCATCTGCGCTGCTCCGCCGGGCGATGAGTGCCCTGCGCACTGCGGCCAAGCCCAGAGAGGAGCTCTTCGGAGGATGGGGAGCTCTTGTTGGGTCATGCGGTCGCAGGGAGCTCCCGCTTTTGATCTGCAGTGTCTTTCAGGCGCGGGTGGTCCAAAAGACACATCACTCAGAGCTGTGGAATGCGACTGAGAACTGTTGGACTTGTCTCGGCACCATCAGCAAAATTGCCATCTTGTACCTTCCAAATCATTTTCCAACAGTTGCTGGAGCTGAGGCCCTGCACCTCGCAGGCTACAACCGCCCTTCGGATGACCTTCCATGTAAGTTATGGTATTAGTGCATGGCACACGGTTTTGCAACTTGAGTGGAACAAATCACACTTGCTATGAGGTGTGGCTCGAGCTTGCTACGAACGTGCTGGGTTCGAGCTGCTGAAGGATCCTTCAGAGTGCATGTCCTAGTGCTATTATGCAGCGCATTTGCTTGCGCTTCTTGTGTGCAGAGGAGGAGCCAGACTGCTATGCAGGTGCCGGGAGAGAGAAGCACTCGTCCTTGCTGCAGCCTGGACAATTCATCGTTCCCAGTTTGACAGCACTCGGGAGCTTGCGGCAGATGCTGTGTGCGAAGCAAGGTATGCGCTCTTCCTGGCCTGATCTTGCAGCTTCGTGATACAGTGAAAAGTTTTTGATACTGGATGCACTTCGCCAGTTAGCCTTGCAGACAGCGATGTGCAAGCCGCGACAGGTGCAGGAAGTGACCAAAGAAGTGGCGAGACCAGTCTACGAGGCTACGCAACCCTATCTCTTTCTCCCCTTCTCTTTCTGTCTCTGCTTTTTGACATTCCGTGGCTCAGGTGACTGAGAAGATCGTAGAAGTACCCCACGTCTTGATCCAGGAGCGGATCGAGGAGGCAGATGGTTCTTGACTCTTAACGGCTTAGCTGTCTGAAAAGTGCATAGGTTCCAAAGATCGAGTATGTGAACCTGGTGAAGCAGATCCCCAAAACTCAGGTAAGGGAGGTGCAAAAGCAGGTGGGCTTCACAATGCACAGAGGTAGAAGGTAGAAGTGATCGGCGACTGGCAGGGTGTATTTCAGAATCAGGTCGGTGTGCCGGTCTACCAGTGCCGGGAACGAGTGGTCGAGGCAGTAGCAAACGCTGCACAATGCTGGATCCGGCACATGTGGATGCGTGGCACGAGCCAAGCGTTTTCGCAGGTTCCTACTGCAATGGTTGCTGAGCAGATGGTCGAGGTCCCCCAAGTTCATGTCGAGGCTCCGTGGGCGTGGAATGGCTGAGATTCCGACCACATGATGTGGGCGTGGAAAGGGGCCTCTTGTTGAGGCAAGTTGCAAAACTTTCACAGATCCCGATGGTTTTTCGTGTGTGTCCGCTTGGGACTTCTGCCTTCTTTAGCGTAATCCTTTGAAAACGCGTGTGGATTTTTGCTTGCCAGTCTTTCTTGCTGAGCGATATACTGCATTGTAGTTGAGAGAAACGCAGTTCGTGGGCGAGGTTGATTTACTCGGAGCCCGAGGAGCGAAGCTGAGAAACCCCTCTGTAGAGTCGCTAGAGATTTCTTGCGCTAGGATCCGGCCAGGAAGCAGGAAGGTCGCCAATCCCGTCGAGTTAAGCAGGATCCTGTCCACGAGTCAACAACAGGTGTCTCGTAGTTTCTGATTCTGCTTCGAGTCTTTAACATCTGCAAGCTGTTTGCTGAGAGAGTTGGGTCAGAGTCGAATGCTGGAGTATGTTTTCCTGTGCTTACGAATGGGCTGCTTCTGTGAGGTGGTTTGTACAGAAACAACTCCAAGAAAAAGGGTGCCAAGCAAGCTCGTTCGGCATCCAGGTAGCTGGAACCAACGGACAAGTTCATGTCAGAACAGTGCACCTCCTGTGCGCAGGAATGCAAGCCTGCAAATCCGGCTCTTTTGCGTTTTTGCTATCCTGGGTGCGACAGGGGGATTTTCATTCAATATCCGAGCCCACTGCGCCTTGCTTTGGTTCCTTGACTTCATCCCCTCCGTAGTTTTTTCTCATATCCGATGCCGTGTGAGCGCCCGCGTCCGCCGTCCTTTTCTCTCTTTCTCATTTTTTCCCAAAAACATCTCGGATGTTGGGTCTCGTTTAGTTTCTAAGCGGGGTCAGCATTCACGGAGGGTTCGCGCGGGGTTCGCGTGGGGTTCGCGTGATATTTGCGGGGTAACCCCACGCGAACCCTCTGCGAACGCTCGTCCGGCCACTTGCAAATACCACGCATTCCCCGCCCATACGCACCGCCCAATGGGCGGGGCATGCGTGGTATTTGCGGGGTGGCCGGCCTACGGCGGACGAGCGTTCGCGGAGGGTTCGCATAGGGTTGGCGTTGTATTTGCGGGGTATGGGCAGTGTATGGGCGGCGAATGCATGGTATTTGCGGGGTGGACAGCCTGCGGGGGACGAGCATTCGCGGAGGGTTCGCGTGGGGTTTTGGGTTCGCGTGGTATTTAAGGTACGGGCGGTGTATTGCCGGCCTACGGGGGACGAGCGTTCGCGGAGTGAACGCGCGGGGTAGGTGCGGGGTACGCGCCGGGTGCGGTGCGGGCGGGTCAGCGGGGCTACGGAGGGTATACGGGCTGTGTATGGGCGGGGTGGCCGGGCTACGGAAGACGAGCATTGACGGATCTGCAAGCTTGTCCTACTTGTATGGGAAAAACAGTGCCGAGCGGCAAATTAGTCCTTTGGGCCCAAGGCGGCGTTATGTGGATTTTGCCCTTTGGGAAAAGTGTCCTTTGGGGGCAAACTGTGTTTTGATATGTAGAATGTAGAAACTGCACCTATCGATAGGACAACATGCAAACGATACAGTGAATGAATCATTTTTTTATTATCGTTTGGTAACTAGGGTTTGCCTGTGGTTTGCGTGTCTGCTGTTTCTTTTTTCCCAGAACATCTCGGATGTTGGGTTCTCGTTTAGAGCCGGGGTGAGCGTTCACGGAGGGTACACGCGGGGTACATGCGGCGTGCGGAGCAAGTGCGGGGTACGCGCGGGTACACGCGTGGGGTATGGGCGGGGCAGCAGGGCTACGGAGAGTTTTCGGGCGGGGTATGGGCGGGGTGGCCGGGACGAGCGTTCACAGAGGGTGGCGCGGGGTATGCGCCGGGTTTGGGTGGGCTATAGGCGGGGCAGCGGGGCTACGGAGGGTACGGGCGGGGTATGGGCGGGGACGAGCGTTCACGGAGTGTAGCGCGGGGTACACGCCACGCGCCGGGTACGGGCGAGGTACGGGCGGGGACAAAACGCTCAACCCTGAACCTTATAACTCGCACTTCTTTCGGTCTTGCTGGCGCTCCGGGTTGTTTTCGGGTTCCAGGCTTGACCTTGTTTTATTTTTTCGCGTTATACCTGGGGGACGCTGACCGGCCGCGACCTTGCAACTCCGGAGTATCCTAGCGGAGCAATGCGGGCTCAGTCTCTGAGCCGACGAAGTGGTTCCCTCCATCGTTGTGGTCCGCATCCACACTTTTGTGGGCTCGCCGGCTACTACCTGTGCCTTGCAGCATGCGATGGTGATCTCTCCCTGTTTGCGTGTTGCGCTTTTTGGGTTGACATTCTCCAGAGCGTCGAAAATGCAACGGTGGTTTTTGGGGTTGTAGTTGCCAGAACTCGTCTTGACAACTTGAGTTCAGGGGAGCCCATGCCGCAAGCCCTGTGAAGGAGCTTGTGAAGGAAGTACCGCGACCGGAGGTGGGAAAATATGCTTCAGATATTAATATGATATGACTACGCCGAAGAACTGTCTTTGCGATTGATCTTCATGACTCAAATTTCAGGTGCAAGTCGTGGCGAAGCCCATTGAAAAACCAGTCAACGAGTATGTGGAGAGGGTCGTGGAGGCAAGAAGCAGCGATCGAGTCATTTTTTCTGCTTCTTTCTCCCCGTGGCAGATTCCACATACGACGATTCAGGAATGCATCGTCGAGGTTCGCTTGTGAGTTTTGCTACGATGACCTGTCTGCTGTTCCTCTCAATGTCAGGTGCCGAAGGTAGAAGTGCACGAGCTGGTGAAGCAGGAAAGGGTGGAAATGCGAGAGTTTTGTGAGGCGTTTACCGTACTTTGGCTGGAAGGTTCCTCGGCATGAGGTCCAAGTTGTCGACAAGCAGGCAGGTCATGGGTGACCTGGTACCACCTCCTTTGCTGGAAGCTATACTTTCTGAGCATGTGCTTTCCGTACGCTTTCGTGCTTCCAGTACCAGCAAGCTTTGGTATGAGAATGTGCCCTCTGGAGTGTTTGGGTTTGTCCAGACTCCAGATGGCTGGGAACAGCACTAACGGTGCGCAGGTGGAGACGGTGGAGGTTCAGTATGTGGAAAAGCTTGCATCTGGGCCGCACTGACCCATGATCCTGATCTGCTCGTGGTTTGAAGATCTTGGGGCACCAAGGTCGAGGTTCCGCACATCATCTACGAGGAGCGCTCGCCTTCGAAGCATGACGTCAGTACCTGCATTTCCTTGCGAAGGAGAAGATCGTGGAAGTGCCCACCGTAGAAGTTCGCGAGGTGATAAAGCAGGTTTCCAAGCCCGAGGCCGGGAGGTGCAGATCTCTGAATGCCGCTGAGGCCTCCAATGCTAAGTCGCCAATGGGAGGTGCAGATCTCTGTGAGGTCGTTTTGCGAGCTTTTGCACCGGCTCCCAGCCTGTATGGAACGGAATCGAAGCCTTCGAGTCAATCTGACACTTCTCCAGATGCACAGGATTGCACAGGCCTGAGCAGCTAAGTTAGTTTCGAGGGCCTCGAAGTGTCGCCATGGCGCAGCTTGATGCTTTAAAGCCCGTAGATGGCCTCGAGGCTCCGAGGGAGCAGAGTCTTTCGTGCGTTTCGATTCCTTCCGACAGTGCGACCATTGTCGCAGCGCCAGCTTGTGGATGATAATTTTTTTGTATTGCAGGCTTTACCCGGCAAGTCAACCTTGCGATACTGCAAAGGAGGAAGCTGATGTCAGCTCATACAAGCATAGCCGGTAGGAGAGGCCCCAAGGGTAACTGCGACCTTTCGGTTTTATGAATCTTCGATCTTCGACCGTCGC
The DNA here is from genome assembly GCA_905221615.1 of Symbiodinium sp. CCMP2592. NCBI lineage: Eukaryota > Dinophyceae > Suessiales > Symbiodiniaceae > Symbiodinium > Symbiodinium sp. CCMP2592. The sequence goes on along the minus strand of CAJNDT010000958.1, from coordinate 41,872 downwards.
CCCTTCCAATGGCCAAGCCTTGCAAGGCCCAACGTTCGGAGACGCTGGCATGGCTCACAACAGAGCATGAAGTGGCTTCTTGGCTTACAGCCATGAAACCTTTGTGCAGAGGTGTACCGCGTTTCTTGCACTGAGGAGATGCAAGCTTTCGTACACCAGCATCTGCTGAGTATGCTGAGTCCTTTTTCCCAGCGGCTGAAGGATCTACAAGACGAGATCGAGGCAGCCTTCGAGAAGCATTGTATTTTTCACTCAAGTTCATTTCGCCAAAGTATGGTGCGACAGCGAAGCTTGCATGATCCAATTACAGATGATCAGTTGTAGTAGTTGTCCATATGCCGGATCTTCTGGCACGAAGTGACATTGGCGGGAAACGGCATGAAGAGTGGAATGCAAGAAGGTCACTGGCAAGGAGAGGCTTCTTACCACATCTCTGAAGCGAAAAGGAGCCTCTCCGAAACACAAGATGCAAGCAACCGCCCCGCAACATGGTTAGGAGCAGAACATCCGCAATCCTTCCGCCGCGGAGTGCTCTCTTTCTTGCATTTTCCCTGAGGCATGCAGAGATGACTTGAACCGCAAGGCCGAGCAGCTGAAGCACACGGACACCGTGGTGAAGCGCCACGGCACGACGGCACGGTGTCACACGTCGGTCGCGTCGGTTCTGAGGGCTCTTGCTCTGCACTGAGGCAGCATGGACAGGAGTTGATGACCTTAACCATGGACGTGAATCAGGCTTCGAAAGGAATCCAAGGCTGAAGCGTCTCCTCCTTGCCTTAGCCTTAGCTGCCTGCGGAGGCGCATGCAGCTGTTGGAGGGCTGAGGCAGGAGCTCCTGCCGGAGATAAGCAAAAAGATTGACGAGCACAAGGTGGAGGACGAGTTTGTCCAGGCTCGCTGTAGCAAGGCGCTAGCTTATGAGGTCGGATGAAGGAATCGGATGAAGGTGCATGTAGTGCTATGTGCTTTGAGGAAAGTTCTTACAGTTATTGCGTGATTGCAGATCGAACGTCTTTCTGCTGGAGCCCAATAATTGACGCCGTGGTCAACAAAGGTTCGACAGGAGCAGAAGCGATTGCAGAACGACTTGTCGTTTGAACCTCAGCCTGTCCTGACCTGCACATCCGGACACACCTGCATGCAGAGCATCGCAGAGCTCTGGGGCGGAGGTCCAACCACGAGGTACAGGCCAGGGTTGACGGTGAACTGCGGGACCTGCAAGTCGCTCAAAGGCGAGGAGGGATTCCGAGCGCCGAGGGGAGTTCTCTGCCATTTTGTTCAGACTTTCCTTTGCAGGAAGACCTCGTCCGCAGTGGCAGAGGTCACGGGCGAGCTGCATGGTCTTCGGGAGCCGCCCAGACACAATCCGTTTTGCAGAGACAAACACAGTGAAGCATGCTTATGTCTCTGTGGCTGGCGAAAGAGCTCGATCGCTGACGAGGTCCAACGACTTTCTGAGCCACTGTTACTCCGGGATATCTGGCCGTGTCGAGCAAGCGAAGCGAGTTGCAGACGTGCCTAGGTTGCAACGCAGTCACCCGTTGGCTTTCTCTTGCATGTTCAGTTGCCAACCTAGTCTGTGACAGAGAGCGAAGAACGCAAAACTGAGGACACGCAGTCGGCTTTCTCAAAGTTTCAGCACACGGCTACGAATCAGCTGGAGGATCTCAAGAAAAATGGTCACTCAGCTGTGGACATGGCATCAGATGGCAGTACTGTTGGTCATGGTCTGATAGCATTTTTTTGCACATGTACCATCGGCCTCTGGGCAGCGCTTTGCAAGCCGTTCCGTTCCCTGCCAGCCCGTTAGCATGGCAAGGCTGTGCTTACTTCGCAGAAAGACTGTTGACATCCATTTGGGCTTGAAGGGTGGAGCGTTTCTTTGGGCCTTCATGCGTTGCATGAAGCAGGCCTACCACGACTTTCCTCGCGCATCGATTCCCTGGAGGTTGGAGACATTTTCATTGTTAGTACTGTTCGATTTGAAAAATTAACATGACTGAAGTGCTCTTGGGATCCCAGCATGAGCAAACTCGGTCAGAGAGGGAAGACACCAAGCAAGGGTGGCGACAATAACAGGAGATGTGAAGGTCATCTGCACTGCTCTTGCCGCACAAGCTGGGACTGGATCGGTCGTCGCAGGCAAAGCAAAGAACGCTGGCAAAAGAAGCGCAAGCTGATGTCGAATCACTTGCACAGGCCAGCACGCATTGAGGGCAGGCATGGGATGCAGAAGCTGACCCAAGCAGAAACTGAGCTGCGCGAGAGCAGGTCAAACTTCAAGTTGCACATCTCACAACAGCTTTGGCTAGCTTGGACGAATCTGTGCAGGCAGGATTGGAACGAGCGGACATGTCACAATGTCGGAACTGGAGTCAGGCTTGCATTTGTCATGCAAGACTTGTGCAAGTCAACACATCCAGGAAGGCCAGAAAGTAGCGTGGGCCCCAGCCGTCAGCAAATGCTCCTGGCTCCACCTGGCTCCTGCTTCGATATTGTTGCTCTACGTTCTTCTTCCGCCTTTGGAAGGACACAGCGCAGACCAGCCTGGTGCACGAAGAGTCGATCAATCGCAGGGGCAAGTTGGAGCGAATCAACACGAAGGTCGATGAAACCAAGGCGAAACGAAGCCAAATATCGTTTGGAGACTTGGAGACGTCCTTGGAGCGTGTTGAGATGCCTTTTTTGTGTCTCATTTCCTTGCGCCGGAACCCGGAGGCTGAGCTCACAGAGCTGGCCCAAACTCTGCACTCGGACCTCTCAAGGTGCTTCGACCGCAGTAGAGAGACTGTGCTTTTGCGGCTTACTCGAGCTTCTTCCCTTGAGGCGCATGAACGACTTGGCGGTTCTTCTGGATACCAAGAGCCACACCATTCGAAGCAACACTGCTGCCATCAGAACTGTCGAGGCAGGTATGGAAGTGACAATAGCGAATAGCGGGTTGTGCCTCAGGGCCTCTCATCCCCTGCCGGGCCTTGCCCTGTTGCAGAGTGGTCTCAATGCCCTGGGCAGCGATGTGCGGTCTTCCGCGGCCAAGATTGGTGAGCAGGGCATTGTGCAGGACATCTGACATAGACTGAGGAGGTCAAGGGGAATCACATGTCAGGTCAGGGCTGCTGTGAGCTTGTACCCTTGGCACCGTATGGAACTACCAAGTTGCAACGAGGCAGCCTAAAGACACTCCACTCCAGACATGACCCTTCAAGTGCGGTCGTGGAAACCAAGATTCACGCCTGCCATGCGTGGGCGAAGCGCATGTTTCGTTGCGGGTACATGGCCGAAGCAGCCTTATGACATTCCCGGGTGAATTGCCATAAGCTTCGTTTGGGCACAGCTAGGCAGTCACTCTGTGCCCCCCCCCCCCCCCGCACCGAAAATTGACCGACCGAGAATTCGCGAGTAAAAGCAAGCTCAATATTTCCACGCGCAATGAGCAAGCACGGACATGTGGTCGCAGCCAGACACGCGGTGTACAGCAGCAGCAGACACAAACACACTCTAGCATGAACAGCACAGTCGAGGAGTATACAAAGAACTGACGCTTTCTCAGGAGAGGCTTGTGGAGCAGGCCAGAGTCGCTGAGACGGAGATCCACAGCCTTTTCGACTTCCGGAAAGAAGCCATGACCAAGCTGCAGGCATGGAGAGTGTTGAGAGGAGAGATGAGGAGAGTTGAGACAGTTGAGGCTTTCTGAAAATGAAACTGCTGCTCCAGATTCATAAACGTGCATTGAGTTTGGCAGGCTCTGGGTGTGCATGCTTCATCACGCTAAGCTTATCAATGATGTCATGCTGCCATTGTGATTCAAGGCTTTGGCCCGAAAGTGGCTTGATTATGCTTGATTGTCGTTCTTGTCGGGCGTCACCCGAAGCTTGCTGGGGAGGTAGCCCCTTGGACTTGGGCGATAGATGCGGTTCTTCCAAAGCATGAGGACGTGTACGTCCTGTTCACGGACCGCCCTGTCCTCGCCGATAGGATGGCAACATTGGCTCGGCCGCGGCGGCCACGGTCCCGAGTTTTGGGGCATTCGGCAGCAGGTGGCCAAGTTTGCCGTGGACGGGGCGGTGGACTTGGCGTGTGCTCTTCGTGGCACGGCCTTCAACTGGGTGATCCTTGGGGACTTCAATGTCGACCTGCTTGAGGAGCCCATGACCGGTGCCGTGGCGAACGGCCTTGTTTGGCCTTGGGATGACGTCTTCCAGCACGAGGAGATCCTCCCTGGCACCAAGGAGTCCGGGCGGCGGTTGGATTATGCGGTGGGCAATGGGGCTCTGGCGCCTTCCTCTGTGCATCAATGCTGGTGGCATTCCGACCATGCTATGGTGACATATGCGGTGGAGGTGGAGCCCTCAATGGGGCATTCTCGCCCTTCGCGGCGGCCGCTTCGAGATGTGAAGATCTCGGATGATCAGTGGTGGGCTGCTTGGCCTGCCTCTGCTTTCGAGGATGCCTTATCAACCGGTCAGGTGGATGAGGCCTGGACCTTGTTATCGGATGCTGCTGAAGGCTTGTTTGCTGAGCCTGGTTCTGTTGGAGTGGCCCGCTCTTCGGCCTGGAGGCCGCGGACTCAACAACACCCTCGAAGCAAGGCTGCCGATGGACGTGAGCCGCTCCTGGTTGTGCAGCTCAACAGGCTTTGGCGCCGTCTGCTTCAGCTTCGCCGTCAGCCAGGTGACCATCGCCTCCGTGATCGTGTTTCTCGCCAGGCGTGTGATCTTTCCTCTCGGGCGCCATGGCTTCGGGACAGGCCGAGGCTTGGTGCGATTGGATGCGTGAGCACATTGACAGAGAGGAGAAGGCCCAGCAGGCTGCGGCCATCAGTGCTTGGAGGCGGCGTCTGGACAAGGACCCCAAGGAGCTCGCTACCTGGATCCGGCGGCGAGACAAACTCGGTGCTGAGCTTTCTAGACCGGTGCCGGGGGTCGAGGCCGTTGTGAAAGCTGCCATCCATCCCGCTCGTGTTGTTCGTGAGGCGGAGACCACTTGGATGGCTCGTTGGGGCAAGTCGCATGGCACTGGACAGGTCGAGGCGCTGCTCTCTGTCAGTTGCCACAGCTCCCGCAGTGCGACTGGCGGCCCGAGATCACGTGCGACTCTCCTCTTCGGGCGGCGAAGTCCATGTTGACTAAGGCTGCAGGACCGGACGATTGGCCGGCTAAGGCGTGGCTTTGCTTGCCGCGGCCCTTCTGGACTGCGCTTGCGCAGCTGTGGCAGGCTGTTTTGCGAACCAATCGCATACCGCAGCGATGGCGTGAAGGGCGTGTTGCGCTGATTGCCAAGGCGAGCGGCGGCCACCGTCCCTTGACTGTACTGGCCTTGGCTTGGCGGCTGGGGTCGAGGATCCTGGTTCGTTGTCTGGACCGGTGGGTGGATGGCTGGGCTGGACACAGAGTGCTTGGAGGAGTGCATCGGCGGGGGCTTCCTGATGCCTTCATGCGCCTTCGAGCTTCTCTTGCAGAGCCTCGCTGCTATATCCAGCAAGACCTTTGTCGCTTCTTTGACTCGATTCACCTATCGGATCTACTGGCGACGATGCGCCGCCTTGGAGCTCCTCAAGGCCTTTGCGGTTTGGTGTGCAGCTTCTACGAGGACCACCGTAGGGTTTTCTCTTCTGCGAACGTGATCGGAGGTGACTGGCACCGTGTGAGGTGTGGGCTGGCACAGGGGTGTCCTCTGTCGCCGTTGCTGGCTGGCATGCGGCACGGTGATGTGGGTGTGGCACGAGTTCGTCGAGACCGATAGCCCCGGCCGAGCTCTCGTCTTGCAGCTTTGTCGACGATCGGCTGCTGTAGTCGCGCTCTGCCGATGCCCTTCGCCATGGTATGCTGCGGAGTGATGTGGTGGACGCGGCTTACGATTTCACTTGCGATGTGGGAAAGTGTCGCTTCGCTTTCCGCGGTGCCGATCCTGCCGCCCTGAGCCTGCGTGACGAGCTTGGCTACGTCTCCTCTGAGGTGTTGGTGGTGCTTGGTTTGGTGCTGCGGGACTTTGACCTGAAGGTGGTTCAGTGCCGCTTGTGACTGATTGGTGCGGCAACCCACAGCCTGCAGAACAAGAGGCGCCTGCTTTCGAGCCTCGTGCTGCCCTTGTTCACTTGGGTTGGTGGTCACGCCTTTGTCGGTGAGGCGGCAATGACTGCGGTGTTGAGCGATTTTCGCCATGCCATTTTCAAGGACTTGGCTGTGGACGCGCCTTTGGTGCTGGGCTACGAGATTGCCGGCTGGGAGTGCCATCCTCAGTTTGCTGCGCAGGCTTCTGCTCTTCGACAGGCGGCCCGACTGCAAGCTTGCCCGCCGGTCTGGATTGAGGACGAAAGCGTCGACTTCGCTGCAAAGTGGTGGCTGGAGCTCCTTCCTGGTGCCAAGCTGGTGCTCGACGAGCTGCAGTGGTGGTCTGCCGAGCGTGGCCGGTTCATCTGCCGGCGCGACTCCTACGGTGGTTCGAGCTTGGCGTCGACTCCATGGAGGTGCTCCTCGAATGGCTTCGGGATGGGAAACGGCGTGCTGGACTGGCTTGTTGTGACCGTGTCCATCGCTCTTTGCATCGACCCGATCCTCAGGACGAGCTCGCTGGAGGCCTGGTGCTGCCTGCGCCTCCTCGGGGCTCCTTGTGTCTCTTTGCCGGGCACCGCCAGATGTTCGCTCGTGCTACGGACTCCATCGACCGTGCTTCTGCGATGGCGACTGGGTGTTCAACGTGGCACAAAGCCAAGCGAAACTCTGGTCGTGGCCCTCGTGGTGCTGGCTGTGCTGCTACTAGCTCTGCTGAGGTGTGTTTGTGTGGCCGGAAGCTGCCTTCTCGGCCTCATTTGGCCTGGGCGTGTGATGCTACGAGGCAGTACCGAGAGAACGTTGCCCCTCCGACGAACAGGGCTGAGGAACGGCTGTTCGTCAGGGTGGTTCCTGAACTTCCTCGCCCTCCTGAGGTGCTCGACCCGGAGGACGTCTTCGAGGACATTGCTGCGGTGTTCGATGGCTTGCTTCAGTCGGAGAGCTCCTTGACGGTTGCTGTTGACGGCAGCACATGCTGCTCCCTGGCTGCTTGGGCTGTCTCCTTTGCAGACTGCTCCTTTTCGCTGGGAGTGGCGGGCGAGGACCAGTCCTCCTTTCGTGCGGAGATCGAGGCTCTTTGGGCTTTGCTTCGTGGCTTGCAGCTTTGCTCTGGCTCCGGGGTCATCCATGTTGTGTGCGACTGCCAGTCTGCCATCAGTGTCGCTCTTGGTGGACTTGAGGCGAGAGTTGGAGCAGCGCTTCACTATCCATTTGTGGTGGACCCCTTCGCATGGGAAGGTCGCCCCTGCTACGTGGCGTCCGCCGCCTTGTGGCGAAGTTGTGGCGAGGGCGCTCAACGCCAAAGCTGATGTGGCGGCGCGCTCCTGTGCTGGTTCGAGGGCCAACGGGTCGCTGCGGAAGTCTGTGATAGCAGCGCGAGGCGGCGCTGTCTTGGGAGGTGCAGGCGCTGACCGCTTTGACCAAGGCGGCACACGCTTGCATGGGCTGAGGCTTAGGCCTCCTTTGTCTGGCGATGGGCGGCTACCACTTCGGCCTGGTGCTGTCTACTTCCTCTTTTAAGCAGGTGGCCAAGTGGTTCACGTAGTTTGCGACTCCGTCCGGGGTCACCTTCGCGACAGACGGTATGGATCCGCAAGCCGCCCAGCGATGCCCACGCCCCGCGTGCTGTTTGGATCCGCTTGAAGCTTTCTTGCTTGGATGCATTGGGTCTTGTCGGCCCGGCCCAACAATTTTTCACCGATGTGCAGGAGCGCTGGCAGGTATCCGACGATTGGAATACAGTGCCCGGGTCGGGGTAAACCATGCTTTCCCAGGTGGGAGCGATGAGCGCGGAGATGTGGACCGAGTCGTGATAGGGTTACGCACCGACCTTTGGATTGGGGTCAATAGGAGAAGGCCTTGGTGATGGGCTTGCAGCCGGCCTGCGCTGACGCGCATTTTGTTTCATCACCAAAAGCCACCTTCTTCCACGATGTCGCCAAACATATGGAAGTGGGAGGCTGCCGGCTTTGCCTGAGGTGGCACCGACTTTGTTAACTGAAGTAACTGAAGTCATGAGATGGTGCTGTACGGATAGGACAGGTCAAACACTGTAGATGCATAGCATTCTTTTCGGCATCTTTCTTCTGAGTGTCGGGACAGCCGAGTCCGTCAACGTCATGACCACTGGCCATTCCATCGTCAGTGACCTTACTTAATCTTAGTCCCGAGCGACGGGACCAGGATGGTGAGTCCGAGCCCCCTTTTAAAGCTAGCATTGTAGTATATTGTAGTGAAATTCGCAAATTTGGCGGAGCGATTCAGAAACAGAGAGAAATGTCGACTCATGCTTCTGCTCCTCTTGCTGCTGTTACTCCTCTTGCTCACAGAAGGAGATAGATGTTGATTGGCAAATCCTACATACCACCACCGCTCTGCAGGGCTGTGCTCGGCTTTTTGAGGTTTGGCAACCAATATCTTCCTCTCTCCAATGTTGAGGGTTGGCCAACCGGTTCAGGGTTCGCAGACCAATAGTTTTCGTATGTTTTCGTTTAATGGAGGTTGTCCAACCACGGCCTTCGTCTCGAGTATGGGTTTTGTCACCCACGGTTTCATTTTCAGTTCGGTTGGAGATGCCACGCAAATTTTCCGTTTGCAGATTCCGGGTTGCCAGCCCATATTTCTTATCAGCGTTGGGGGTTTTCTACTGTAAGTCTGCGGTTTCAAAAAAACTTGCCCGCCAATATCTTCATCTTTTAAGGTTTGGGGTTGTCCGGCCACGATTGAAAACAATGCCAACATATCTGTCTAGGGTTGACTGGGTATGCCAGCCGACATCTGCTGTTAGGGTTCCGGGGTTGCTAACCAACACTTCCTTCCATGGTGAGGGTTTGTCAACAAACGTTCGCCACCCAACACAATATTCACAATGCCGCGCTGCGATTCATGGTTTGCCAACCAGTAGGTTTTCGTTTAGGGCCTGAGGTTGTCCAATCACGATTCGATTCCTTTTAAGGGTAGAGGATTTGTCAACCAACAGGCGTTTTGAATGCACAACGTCATGCGGGTTCGTGTTTTCGGGATTGTTTGGTGGATTCCCGAGGCCAGTAGCGGGCATTTTTGCGATTGCATCTGTACATGTTCAACACCACGAGATCTTCTGTTAAAACCTTGTCATCACAACTGTACACACCACCAAGGCGTGATAGTCTGGGCTGCTACATTGTAAAGACACGCAATGCCGCAAGCCCCCCGTCACGTTGTATTCGGTTCCTTTCAAGTTTGGGGTATCCCAACCGAGATTTCGGTTTAGGGTTTCGGATGGCCAACCAACATCTCCTTTGAGTGCTGATGGTTTCATTTGCCACCCAACAGGATATGTATATTTTGTATAATGTAGTTTGCCAGGCAATATTTTGTTCTTTCAGGTTAGAGGTGCATAAGGCACGGAGTTTGTCAATCAAGAGTTGCCTTTTAGGGTGTTTGGGGTATGCGAACCAAAATTTCCGTTTAGGGTTTCGGGTTTGCCAACCAATGTGCCGTCTCAGTGTTGAAGCGGTGGCCCCGAACACGTGCCACCTAACATGATACGTTTTGTACAAGGCCACGCTTCTTTAGATCTTCTTCTGTTATGCCTTGGGGGTTTTCAGCGACGATTTGGTTTCAGGGTACAGGGTTTGCCAACCGATGTTCCCGTTTAGGGTTGTTTGTATGCCAGCCAGCACACCATCTCCGTCAGGTTTTGGGGCGCTTCAACTTTTTTTTGGGGGTTTGGATTTGCCAACATCTCCGTCCCGGGCTTCGGGTCAGCCAGCCAGCGCTTTTCTGAACCGCTCCTGATGTTTTTCGATTTTTCGACCATGTTATGTAATTGTCTCCTTTTCTGTTGCCTGAAATTGCCTTCCTGAGTTTTTGGTGGGGGGTAGGGGGAACCATGGTCGTGTAAGTGTTATTGTCGCCTTGAGCGACGCTGGCTGCCATTCCCATTGGTTACCATATCTTTCAACATCTGTTCAACGTAGCCGTGATGCAGGAGCATGATGCTGCGTGTACTCGCTTGGACTTGCGTCTCCAGAGCGTGGAAACTCGGCCAGCAGCAAGATGCATAGCAGAGAGTATGTCAGCGAACAACAGCAAGCGATATGATGTTATCAAGCAAACGACACGCACGGAAGGGATGTTGGGTTAGTGCAGGAACACTCGGAGCGAGAGTCGAAACTCACAGTTGTTCCTGCATTCCGGTTGTGTTTCCGAGGACCGTGATGTGCAGTCCAATGCCAAGAATTTAAGCGGTTTGACCTCCGAGTTTGTGAGCACGCAGGCCATCCGCCATCCTTGCTCACTAACGGTCAGCTGTGTCATCTTTTGCCCAAGAGAACGATCTATTGATGGTCCTGGAAGCTCGGATTTGAAAGATGCACGTGCTGCCTTTGTTAGCCGGGAGTGATTGGACGATTTACGCTTTGGTCAGGGTGACGTCCATATCCTCGCAGACAGGTGCAAGTCTTAGCTGGATTGGCACGTGTGGTGGTTTGAGATGCGCAGCGAGCAGTGGTAACGTTCTGAGGTTGGAGGTTGCACACGACTTCCTCCGCGGTGTTGGCAAGGGCTTCCAAGACGCCCACAAGCAGGCCGGGGCCAGATGTTGCCCTGTCGGTTGTTTGTGCTTCCGCTTGCTGCCGCTCCTCCTGCTGCTGCTGTTTGTTTAGCTTGACGTTTGGATACGCAAGGTGGATGCTGCTCCGGGAAGATTACATCAGGAAAAGCCTTCGATGCTGCCACTTCTTCCTAGCAATATGCAGGCATGGCTGGGGAGCTTGAAGCTGCACGCTTCCGGTTTCTTGTCGAATCTTGTGGTGTGTACCCCGATAGTCGGACTGTGGCGATGCTGGTTGCGTCTTTGATTCCACTATGCTATATTCCGCTCATCGTAAGATTTTATGCTCGTGGGGCTTCTGAGCAGCTTTACACTCACGAGGATTGTGAGTCATCTCGAGTCGACTCCGAATATCCCACCATGGTTCTGATTGCCTCTGGAGGGTCTTGGATCCGTTTTTTTGTTACTTTGCAATGACTCAGATTCGCCAAGGTGGTTGCTGTTGCCTTGCGCGATATTCAATCGTGCGTGTTGGCTACGGATCCTCTGACTTCTAAGAGACCTTTTTTTACCCTGCTTGCGGCTTCGCCACATTTGCTGCAAGCTCCTGAACTCCCTCCTCCCTAGAATGTCCTTTGGTCCAGGCACCTCGCCCGAGCACCGCGCCGACCCGCCGGCCTCAGTAAGCCTTTGACAGCTGCTCCGGAGTGGGATTACTTTTCTGCTGTTGAGCAGCTGGATGCCTCCTGGAGTCGTGGTTTGTTTGGAAAGAAAGGACGGCATGTGCCAAACAAGGCTCAGCTGGTCAGAAACTGTGGCTTTGCCTGCTTGTGCGTGCCATGTATGTACCCTAATAATGCCTGTGGTATCTGGGATTACGATCAGGGCAATGTTATGTCATGTCGCTCCAAATGCATCCGCAGAGCCAATTTACGTTTTGAGAATTTAGTTGGAATGCAACAGGCCGTCTGGTCCAAAGTATTTGCGTTCTGGCCTCGCAATGCTCAGTAGCGCAGCCAAGACCACTCGGGTGCGAAGGGCAACCTCATGAAGTTCATGCGATAAAGCAATTCGAGAGTCACGTGAACAATGCGTTGAAGCTGTTTCCCTGCACCTGCCTGGTAGTCTGGCGTCTCTCAGCAAGAGCTGGAGTCAGTCTCGCTTAATGCGACGCTGAGGAAGGCTGTCTATCCTGTCGCAGAAGAGATGATAGAATTGTCAGGTGTCCATTTACCGAATTTTCCCGTTGATTTCACCGAACTACGACCGACCGTGAAGGCAACATCACGTCTAGGGCACTCTTGCCAAGCACTTGGCAATGGCTGCCCTTGCCTAGATTGACCTGCCAGACAGCTCGGTCCACAGAGGGGAAAGCCTGGTATAGCCACACCTTTCCCAGCTTACATGAGGTCTGTGCAGGAAAATTGTTGGGCACAGAGTGTGTCGCACATTTTGACGCAGCATTGGTGCGTGCCGGTGACAGTTTAGCTATCTCCCGAAGCAAAGCTTGATCCCAGTTGTATGTCAGAGTGATGTTACTGTTGCAAAGCCGTTGTCTAACTCTGCACAGAAATTGAAGGTGAAGTACATCGAGAAGCGGGTCCCCAAAAAGATCGTCAAGTGCAACCCCGGGTTCTTGTAGTCCTTTCGTGCTCTGCATCACGACGTGTTACCGCCAGGTGGTATGCACACACACTGTTCGATTGTTTGCGTTATGAAAATGCATGTATGCAGGCATGATCATTCGTACGTACACACACGCACACAAATCTGTGGTGCTCTAGGCTGTGCAGACTGGCTTTTGGCCACTTCGAAGATCCCTCAAGGTACGTGGAGAAGGTTGTCGAGGTTCCTCAGGCAGTTGGGATGGCAAGACATACATACACCCGAGAAGCAGCATGGCAGCGCCTTTCTTGACGACAGGTCATCTATGAGGAGCGAGCGATAGAGGTACCGGAAGTCATCAACGTGGAGGCAGTAACGCAGGCCACTTGCAATGCGCAGCTCTGCCCACATGGGGTTCAGCACGTGCCGGTCCTTGCGTGGTGATTCTCAGCCCTGACATGTGCGGAGGCCTTTGCTGAGTCCAGTGAGTGAAGCATTGCCATTGCCATCGGCAGGTTCGTGTATCCGAGCATGTCGCAGGTGCCTCGACCCCACGTCCAGTACATCAAAAAGGAGGTGCCCAAGGCAAGACTCGGGGTTCTCATGGTTCGAGACTCTAGTGGCCCTTTGAACTCGCAGGCTGTTCCCATGCTGCTGTACTCTATCCTTATGGATGCGGCAGCAAGACTGAAACACTATAGCGGGGCTCAAGAGTGCTACGCGCAGTCGACCAAACCAGAATCGAGTAGCCTTCAGGGCCAAGGCGCTGCAACCCGCTACGGTTTGTTGTGAAGTCCTGCCTCTAGCACATCCTTCTTCAGAAAGGGAAGTCTGGCATCCCGCTTCCAGATAGTTTCAAACTCTTGTGATCTCTGTTGACAGGTTGTTCTGCAACCGCAAGAGAAGGTCGTTGAGGCACATCCTGAGACTCTTTCTCAAAGGAAAGCAGACGCTGCTTCAGCCATTTGGCTTCGCCAGGTGCCTGTGACACTGACACAGGACCTGTGCTTCGGCGAGCTTTAAGTGTCAGTGCAGAGTTATGCCGCAGAGACTCGTCGTTTTCGGCTTCAGGAGCGCCCCGTCGAAGTGCCCCAGGTCCAGATTGCAGAATTGATGGTCCAGGTGGGCATCTAAGCTTGCCACAAATCACACAAATGCGGGACCCCACGGGACCCATGCCGTGACGATGTCTCTAAGGTCCCCAAGCCTGAGGTGGAGATGGTGGACAAAGAGGCAGTGTAACGAATTCTGTCCGATTGGTGGTGCCACCTCGACATCCTCTGCAGGTGCCGAAACTGATCCTCCAGCCAGAGGAAAGAATAGTAGAGGTTCCCCAGGTCGGGCTACGACAGTATCGACTTTTGGCAATAACGTCCCTGTGCAGAGCAGGATCGCTTGTGTGAGTTGTTGCCAGGTCTTCTACGAAGAGAGATTACGGCATGTTCCACAAGTTCAGGTAGCTCAGGCTGTGAAGGAGGCGACAGCCATTAATCGGAGCAGAGCCGCGGGTGGAGCCGTGAGTGTATCATAGAAACGTCAGTGAAAGCAGGTGCCGAACTACCAGAAGCAAGTTGTGCAGAAGCACGTGCCCAAGCAATGCCGGCTGAATGTTGCTTCCCGTAAGTGCTGAGAGTCCTGAGAGTCCTGGTCGCATGGTTGCACAACAGCTGGAGGGAATTGGTTGACAGGATGCATATAGTTCTGGCATCATGGTTGACTTCTGATTTGCTTGGCCAGACGGGCTATTGTTCGTACAAAGCAACGTGCAAGCCAGGATCGTCGAGACCAAAGTGGTCGAGAAGGTCGGGAAAGAAGTGCATAAGTAAGATGCGAATTTTTTGAGCAGTGCCACTTTCCAGAAGCACTTTCTGACTGCAAATTGCATTGCACTCTTGCGCTCTTCAGCAGGTCCGGCTAGGGTGAGGTATGGTGAGGTGGAGCCATAGCTTTGCCTTGCTCTCTGGCAAGAAGGTCGTGCCGGTGCCAGTGAACTTGGTTCGAGAGACTGCTGTGGAGGTCCCAAAGGCCGAGTCGTTTTTCCTTTGTATGACAGGCATGAATTTGCATGGTCAACATGAGGGACTCTTCTGCATTGCTCCTGCTGGGCTCCTCGATTGCTTGATGTCCTGCGAAGCCTGTTTCAACTTTGAACCATGCTGCTGAACTTGGCATCAGGTGGTGCAGCACGAAGTGATTCGACAGCAAGCTTCGGGTCCAATGCAGCAGAGGATCATCCAGACAGGCCAGGTGTACATGAGAGAACTTGTGAAGTCGTGAACTCGAGGTTATGTCTGCCAGCAGTGACAGTAGCCCACATAGTATAGTGCAAAACAGAAAGCGAGTTGTGGAAGCAGCTGCATTAACTGAATATCTTACATTGATTGATTGGCATGCGGACGCTGTGGGCGTGCATTGCTAGCGACTTGAGCAGGCCGGCAATATCAGCGAAGTGCGACGAAGGAGGCAGGCAACTAAGTTTCGCAACTCGCAACTGAGGCCCCTTGAATCAGACATGTCTTCTTGTAATTGCGAAGAAACTATAGAAGCTCAATGCCTAAACCTCAGAATGCCAAGCTCTCGGTTCCCATTAATCCTTAGCTAGACCAGGAAACCCCAAGAACCTGGAGAATCTGCAGATGCCACCTTTGCAAGGAAGTTGTTTCTGGAACGGCAGAAGCTGAGCATGGAGGCGATTCGGGGAAGACACACAGCCCTAGGCTGAACAATGCAGTAAACCTCTGAAGTTGGCAGCTTTGTGTCCAGTATGTCCAGTCCAGCACATGTTTGTATTCTGGTTTTCGTGTCGTGCAAAGCATCCGAGGTGAACATAATCAGAGGAGATTTATACAGCATACAATTTTTGAGTAACACAGCAAGATTGAATGCGACAGTGTCTATAAACATGCCGATCCAACAACATGGGTACTGTGACAGTCTACACAGTGCAGCAATCGTGCTGCTTGCCCATCTGGGTACCGGAACACACTGTCCAGGCTGTTTCTTGACAGCTGATCAAGTCGTGTTTGCGGCGCGTGTTAGATGTACTGAAATCCTTTATGCAGGACTCAGTAACGATTACTTGCAAGTGCTTTATAGGGGCAATGGCTACAAGTAGCTAGTGTTGAGTTTTGTAAAGGTTTCAGGAGAGTTGCAAACGAGTATCCTCAATTCCAAAAACACTTAGGATAGCACTGCGAGACCGCAGTACTCCTATGTCATCGACAGCTCAAGTCCGTTGAACAGGCTCCAGCAGTGGAGTGGTACAGCGTAGTACTAGGATACGATGAACAGCTACAGGAACGACTGTTGTTTGCCTCCTGTTTCTGTGGTTCTTGACAAGGGATATACGCGATGTGAGACATTTCAGACGCTATGCTGCCTGACTCGACAGATTATCCCATGTAATCTTGCTCATCCAACACTTGCTTGGTGCGAGGGTTACAGACTTCCATAGACTTCTGAAGCATCTTACAATGTAGAGGTTCGGTACTTTGTGAGCTCTTTGTAGGACCTTGCTGAAGGCACACAGGTGAGTACAGTCTTTCTCAGCCCCTTCACGGGCCCGAGTGAGAAACTAACTTGTTTGCTGCCTTCCGGGAGAAGCACGACCAAACCAACTGTTTGCAATGTATTGACACCTCAAAAGAAGAAGACATTCGGTCAGGATCGCAAGAGCATGTTTGAAGTAGAGGTCAACATTGCAAGACTCCTGAACTAGTGCCAGTCCGTTTCCGTGTTACGCAGCGTGAACGGCACCTCATCGACTTCAAATCCAATCATCCAATCCCACAGCCTTGCATCCGTTCAAAACCCTGTGTAACCCTCCGATATCGTCCCTGTCACAATGTCGATCTACGGGAGTTGATGCACATAGGCATGTATGAAGATGTGTCTATGTATGTGTATGCGCCATCTACAATAATTGTTTATGCGCAGTAAGTGCACACGCTCATCGTCACATAGACACACACACACACACACGCACACGTACACAGAGTTGATAAAAGCGGCTTCAGACACAGACCGCGATTCCAGAGCTTCGCTTCAAATCAAATGCGACCCAGGCCACACAATTCAAGCACGCGCAACTCGATGATGCTGGATTCGATCCAAGCATAACAGCATGTCAAGCACCACCACCACCGGTGGTTAAAGAAAACCGATTCAGGCTTCAAGCCTGTGAGGGTATTGGTGTTTGGGCTCAGAGTTTTTGGGTGTAGGGTCTCAAGAACTTAAGTTTCTTATGTTTTGGGTTCTTTTGGGTTCGGGGCATTTAGGGTTTAGGGTTTGCAGGGTTCAGGGTTTTAGGGTTTAGGGATTTTCGAGTTTACAGTGTATTTGGAGGTTATGTTTAATGAAAGTTCTGAGAACGAGCGGCTTTCCGTTGTGTTTAGGAGTTGGAGTGTTCAGAGTTCAAGGCTCTGGGATTAGGGTTTGGGTTCGGGAGCTTCCCGGGTTTGGTTTAGGGAGGGTTTTTTTTGGGTCTGACGTGTAGGTACTTCCGCTCAGACTGCTAGCCAAGGGGTTCGGGATTGTAACTAGAAACGGTCCGCGTAGCAGTGTGATGATTAGGGTCGAGTATATTTCAGGTGTTGCTCCTCGAGAGCGAACGACATTATTGACGACAATGCTGAGGGGCTTTGTTGCATTATTCCCTTCAAATGTCCTCCTGCTTGCATTATGTTATGCCAAGTAAGCAAAACGCAAAGGCAACACCAACAACACCAAAGGATCAAACCATCAAACCTAAAACCAACAAAGCGAAAACCAACTGACTTAGAAACACCAAAAGCGCACAGCTTTCCTGGAATCTCATCACATACCCAGCCTGACCATGCGGGGTGAGCAGGTGACCTCCAACACTTTCACGTGTATGTTTACGTCTTGTGAGTTGTGGCACAAACAGGGAGCAGAATCAGTGATTTGTTTATACACATATCCTACGCATACTTACATGTCCTTTCCCACCTGTCTGCAAACCTTTGTGCGAGGCATTTATGAAGCTCCTGTGGCTTCCGTTCGTCAGATTGCTCTCCCGAGCCATGAAGTGTGGAACTCAAACGAGCGAATCTTATTGACAACCAGCTTGGGAGGAAGTTGTGCAGGGGCTTGGGCACATGATTTCGGAGTACCGGTGAGAGCTGGAGCCATGAACAAATGCCCAAGTCCAACATGGCTGCTTCGATCAGTCTGTCAGGTGGAAGTTTCCGCCGTCGTCACGGAGCATTCCGTGTCCAATGAGGCCCCCGTGGTCCGGCTCTTACACCCCTGTCCTGCCAGCTGGTTGACAGCATGCAGAGTCGCCAACAATCGCCACCGTCTTCACGACTGGTCTGTTGGGTTCTAACAATTCCTAGTGATTTCCTAGGATCTCGGACTGTGTGCGCACATGTGCACACGGCAATGCAAGGTGACCACGGTGAACCTCGCGCCCAACTATCAGCAGGCATAGATCCAGGGAAGTTGGGTTGCTTTGACTTGTGAAACAAGGAAGATAGAACTCAGAGTTTTGAATGCAACAGCCGTGATGGTAAGGGCTTTTGACCAGGATTGTGCAGCCGACCATGTAGACGGGACCTTTGGCTTGGACACATCTCCAAACAGCCTTGAACGCCGTCGATGGTAGCACAGGATACTCCGCGTTCTCAGCGACACAAAGTCTCACAAGGGGTCAACTTGTTTCGCCGTGCAATGCCGCTCATTTTGAGACTTAATGCGTGTGCTTTAATGGGAACGTGGGACGCGGCGCGTCTGTCTCTTTGTTGTATCCGCAGGTGTGTAATGACCACTGTTGCTCCGGAACGGGTGAAAAGCCCAGCCACAGCCGTTTGGTCCTTTTCTGCCAGGAGCCGGTTGGTCAGGCCATGGGCCAGATGGGCCAGACTGGCTGGATGTGCCAGACAGTTGGCCCCAGAATGGTCCAGCCCGTGACAGTCCAGTCCGCGGCTTCTGGGTTCCTTCAGCCTCAGCCTCAGAAGACTGTCACAAAATTGCTGGAGCTTCACAGACCTTCGGCGATGTTCACCTGTTGCACCTAGCTCTGAAGAGCGGTTTGGCTGTCAGTGTGGTGATATCATTGTGATGGCATTTGCGTGGTGTAAGCCATTAGTCTTGTGTCGGATCGAAAGTCTTGACAACAAGTGATGCTCTGTTGGAATCCAATATTGTGCTTCGCATCTTGACGTTACAAACGTTTCCAGCCATGTCGGATTGCCTTCTGGCAAGCACCACGGCGACCGTGGGCTGCTTGGCGGGGCTTCTGCGGCTGCCCTGTGCCTCATCACACTTCGCGTCAAACTAAGATGAAGCTGGTAATGCGGTTGTCAGTCTTCTTCTTGTAGCAACCCTTACTGGGACCTCTGCGAAAGCTGTCCTGTAGAAGCAGAACCCTGTGTTAAGTTATGCAGTGGAGCCTGACGCATGAGCAGCAGCGTTGACTTGACAGATCCGCATTCGAACTGGAACAACCGAACATCCTATTAACAACGACAAAACGACATTGCTCAAAGTGAAGATACGAACGCCCATAGTCGTCGGCGGCATCGTCGTCGTGGTAGTAGTAGCAATAGCGCTACTAGTAGTAGTAGTAGTAGTAGTAGTAGTAGTAGTAGTAGTAGTAGTAGTAGTAGTAGTAGTAGTAGTCGTAGTCGTAGTCGTAAACGTAGTCGTAGTCGTCGTAGTAGTAGTAGTAGTAGCGGTAGTAGTAGTAGTAGTAGTAGTAGTAGTAGTAGTAGTAGTAGTAGTAGTAGTAGTAGTAGTAGTAGTAGTAGTATATAGTATTAGTATTAGCAGTAGTAGTAGTGGTAGTAGTAGTAGTCGTCGTAGTAGTAGTAGTAGTCGTAGTGGTAGTAGTCGTGGTAGTAGTAGTAGTAGTAGTTGTTGTAGGAGCCGCACTCTCTCAGTATTCGCCGAAAGGATACCCGTAATGACAGGCCTCTTCGGGCGGGCTCTCTGGCGCCGGGGCCGCCCGAAGCGATTCGCTGCTCCATCCACCGGTTTGGACGCTGCCGCCTTGGGCAGTGGCTTTGAGGCTGTGGTAAAGCTTACCTTTTCAATCGTTGTCGTCTTCTTCGTTGCGATCACTACTATTCTTGTTTTGTAGTGTCCACAGGAGAAGCCTTGCTCCACAGCATTGTAGTAAGTATTGCAATTAAATTTTTGGAATCGCATTCTGCTACCGATGCTTTGACTGTGAGTGCCCATGTGGCTAATTGTATTCGTAGCTGAGATAGCCATCGTACATGTCATTGTTACTGTTAGCAACACGAATTCAAGCTTATTGCTGGTAGCAGTGGAATGATAGGGCTGTAGTATGCTGTTAGTGCTGCGGCTTGCACCTGTACCCATGGCAGCTACCCTCGACATAGACAGTCCTTCGTTACACTGTACCTGGTATATATTCACCGGCATGCCTACGTACAAGAAATTGCAACGCTAGAAGTAGTGGTATAGTCGTCGTCGTGGAGGAGGAGCTGGAGTTGGAGTAGGAATAGGGCAGTAGCGGTAGGTAGCAGTGACAGTGGCGGCCGTGGCCGCATGCCGCAGTCGCAGTAGCAGTCGCAGTGGCAGTAGCAGCAGCAGTAGCAGTAGTAGCAGTAGTAGTAGTAGTAGAAGTAGTAGTAGCAGTAGTAGCAGTCGCAGAAGTAGAAGCAGAAGTCGAAGTCGAAGTGCAAGTGGAAGTAGTAGTACTAGAAGAAGAGAAGTAGAAATAGTAGAAGTAGTAGAAGTAGTAGAAATAGTAGTAGTAGTAGTAGTAGTAGTAGTAGTAGTAGTAGTAGTAGTAGTAGTAGTAGTAGTAGTAGTAGTAGTAGTAGTAGTAGTAGTGCCGGCCAACACAATGCATGTCGCTAATGTGAGTGTGCATGAGGGAACCAGAAATCCACACTTGCGTCGCTTCGTGCTCCCCTTACAGCCCTCAGGAACACCTCGCGCGGGTGAATCCTAGGGCCATGGGCCGGAAGTTCCGTCGTTTTCGGGCGTCTCGTGGCTGCAGGACGTTTACTTCATTTCAGCGGATGGCACTCGACTGCACGCTGTAGAAGGCTGGAAGATTTGAGAAGGGACTAGTGAAGGAGAGAGTGGTGCCCGACCCGGGAAGGTGCCGGCTTCGGACGGCGTGGACCGAAGCGGCCGCTGGTCTTTGTGCACGGCTTTCCCGACATGTGGACCTCCTGGGAAGGTCAGAGGGTCAGAAAGCTCCACTTTCACAGCCGAAGTCTCTTAGGCTTCAATAAGCTGTTTCTGCAGATCGATGACCGCACTCCACCTTTTGGCGATGAAAGGAATCCCTCAGACAGGACAGGCTCAGAAGGTCTGCGTACGACTTTCGACATCTATGCATCTACGCCTGACGTGAAACGAGAAGATGAAAGCATGAGGGTTTCATCATCCACTTCACTGCCACCGATTCTCACGTTCAACGGCCACGCAAACCAATCCCGCAAGAAGGTAGCTTCGTGGCGCTGTCCTTCATGAGTCAGCAGGAGCTCAGTATTTTGCTAAGGTGGGTCACGGGCGGAGGCCAACATTGACCTCGGATCAATGGCACGAACGGGGTGCCGCGGATAGAGACGGTCCTCAAGCAGCATGTGTTCCGAGTTTTGAAAAAGTAAGGCGGGAAGCAAAACGAGAGCACAACTGCAGGCCCTGCCCCTCAAAGACAAACGCAAAACCATATCTGCTTCTGACGAACTCCTTCCGAGGTGGATGTCCTCGAAGGTCTGCTAACGAAAGCAGCAATGACTGCAGTAGCCTCACTCACAATCACGACACAACAACATTGCTGTGCTGTCTTTTGAAAGGTCGTTGGTGTAGCTCGAGCCACCGTGGCTAAGCGCAGGACAAGACAATCCACAGTCATCAGAACGATCAGGCTTGTTGCCGTTTCTCCGGTCGACTCGCTAAGTGCACCGGCGAAAGCGTCTGGGAGATTAAGGACGACACTGCCAGTGTGAAAATCGTCTCTGTGAACATACAGTAACTCTGATGTCTTCTACTATTGCTGCTGCGTGCCTTATCGAGTAGATCCAAGCACGTCTACAATGGACGGTGTGGGTGGGGTTTGCCAGGTGAATGTGGTGGTGGCGGTGGTATTATATATATATATATATGTATCTCTCTCTCGGTGGTATATGTATATGTATATGTATATGTATCTCTCTCTCTATATGTATATGTATATGTATATGTATATGTATATGTATATGTATATGTATATGTATATGTATATGTGTATGTATATGTATATGTATATGTATATGTATATGTATATGTATATGTATATGTATATGTATATGTATATGTATATGTATATGTATATGTATATGTATATATACTGCTATGTCCATACACACATATATATATATACATATATACATATATACATATATATATATATATATATGTATATATACACATGCATACACATGTATATACATATGGAATACATTATATGTACGTATGTTGTGTGAACGGCTTTCAGCGCATAAGTACCCCTTGGACAATCTTTACTCAGACGCAGTAGTGAGTTATATCTGGACTTAAACCCTATGCCACATCTATCTATTAAACCCCAAAGCCTAAAGCTCGAGCCTCAAGCGCTTCATGCCAGGTCCCAAACGCCCAGCCCGAACCCCAAACTGCGAGCTTCTTCCAAACCCGACGTTTTCCCAAACGCCACATACCAGCAACCCAGAAACCCATTCGTTTCAGGGATTATGGGGGTTTCCATACCCAGGAGCACAAACAGTATAAGTTTTGTGGGTGAAGGGCAAACTCTGAATTGTAAGCCCTTAGCTCCTGAGCTGTTCTCCGAACTTCTCCCAACGGCGCACCGAGTAGTGGCTTAACGATTCGAGTAGGGCTCTAATCTGGGTATGTTCAGGCTTTCTACTAGAGCTTTTTGTTGGAGGCACCAAAGTAGGAGGTAGGAGACGATTGTGGGTGGCGGTGTTGGTGCTTGTCGTAGTGTCGTAGTGGTAGTGGTGCTGACAGGGGGTAGTGCTGCTTGTGGTGGTGGTGGTGGTGGTGGTGGTCGTGGTAGTACGTGGTCGTATTCGTGTTCGCAGGCAGCGTAGTAGAAGTGGAAGTGGAAGTAGAAGTACAAGCACAAGTAGAAGTAGAAGAAGAAGAAGTTGTAGTAGTAGTAGTAGTAGTCGTAGTCGTAAACGTAGTCGTAGTCGTCGTAGTAGTAGTAGTAGCGGTAGTAGTAGTAGTAGTAGTAGTAGTAGTAGTCGTAGTAGTAGTAGTAGTAGTAGTAGTAGTAGTAGTAGTAGTAGTAGTATATAGTATTAGTATCAGCAGTAGTAGTAGTAGTAGTAGTAGTAGTAGTAGTAGTAGTAGTAGTAGTAGTGGCAGTAGTCGCGGTGTGCGAACCCCCGCGCCTACCGACCACCCCTCCTAAATACTCTTCTCGAACACATCCTGTTTACTCAGTATTTACAGTACTTTCGTCATGTAGGAACATCTTATGAAGCCTCAAAATCGAATTGTCGAGTTTGCAAAACTCGCGCTTCCGATTTTGGACTTGCTTTTTGGGTGGGGTGGGGTGGGGTGGGGGGGGTAGGGGAGGAGATGATGACGACATTGCTTCGCAGAGACCCGAACAATACCTCCAGAAGAGCCGTTTTACTCGTGAGTTGCAGTACTTTCGTGATGTTGGACCTCGTATTGGGCAGGCGTAGAAATGCTATTAGTAGCAGTAGCACTAGCAGTAATAGCAGCTGTAGTGGATGCGAACGGACTGCGATGCCTTGTCAAGTTCTAAGGTGTCACTATAAGAGCTGTGAGCAAGACCGTGTAAAGTGCAAGGGAAGGGGGCACGCTACGCGTCCCTCGTCTCTAGGAGTAGGCTTGTGGTAGTGCTACGCACACCGCAATGCCTATCCATCCTTTCAGTATGACCGCCCATGCAACGTTTGGCTCAAGAATGAGCACAAGCTCTAGAAAGCATTGCCTATAGCTAAAGTGCTATTGTCTTCTGTGATTCTCCGAGTGGACAGAGCTATCCCGTGCACAGACGATCCGTGAGTGTGCAAAACGAGCGAACGTTGGATCTGCCTGCATAGGAGTGCGTGTGTGGAAGTGGAAGTAACGGTGATCCAGTCTGTAGAAGGCAACCACGCCAACAGTCAATACAGCTCTTTGTGGGGTGAGCGACAGAGAACATTACCAGGATCAAATCCCCACGCAGGTTATCAGCCGTACGCGGCTCTGCCTTTCTGCAGCAAAGACTACTTGATCTACTACGACCACAATGAACTCGGGATCAAGTCAAGATACGACAATGACTTTCGGTGCCGATGTGGCAGCGCCAGCCGTTGGTGAGTCAACAGCTGATGACACAGTGGTGCAATCCGTTGATAGCTCCACGGAAGATGACAAAGGTCAATCTTCTGCGCTTGCCATTGCAAAGGCAGTTCCCAAAGCAAAAGCAAAGAGTCTACCAAGAGCATCCACGCCTTCGCGTCCAACATCCACAGGTTCGAGGACGAGCAAGGCTCCAGAACGACGATCCGAAGCGTCTGGTTTTCAGGCACCTCGGATCCCGTCGAGGGCAAAGGACAAGGGAGTGAAGACTTTGGAAAAGAAGCCGCGACCATCATCTTCGAGAAGCTCTTCAGCACGATCTAGGACTTCGGCCACTCGTGGACGTGACAAGTCCATGACATGGAATCGAATGGTTACCACTCAACCACGCGAAGCTGACGATCTGGATATGACTCTGGACACGATCCCTGCACGGGGTGACGCTTCGTCGGTGACTACACCAGCCATAGCCGATGGTCCGAATGCCTACCAGGGACTGACAATTCCGCAACAGTTTGAAGCATCGAATCTTGCACAGCAGATGTACTATCGAAGTCAGGTGCAGGAGTACGAAGGTGTTGTCCAGACCCTGATGGAGAAGATCAAGGAGATGCAGCAAGAGGATGAAGGATCTGGAATTCGCATCGAAGAATTGGAACGACAACGTGACCATGCATGCTTAGCCATGAGGCACATCAACAATGTCAATCAGGAGATGAAGCGAGACTATGAAACAGCTTTGTTTCGCATGGATGAACAGAACTCTGCTCAACAACGTCAAGCACACGCCGTTGCCGAGGAACTGGCTCAACAGCTACATGTGTTTCGCACGGAAGCAGCCACTAACTTTGTGCAGTTGGAGGCAAGAGCGCAGGGCGATGGTGAGCTTATGGCACGTGAGTATGAGCATCTGACTCATGAACTTCATGAACAAGCCAGAGAGAACTTGTTCCTCCGGTCGAACACAGCAAGTTCGGAACAAGCCTTGCAAGCGATGCAGGAACGATTCCACCTGGTCAGGAATCAGGAGTTGCGAGCCATAAACGAGATTCAAGGGCTAGCTGGAAACAGCGCAGCCATTGATCAAGAGCGACTTCGGCTTCGCGAACGTCTTGGTGAGGAGGAAGAGTACCGCAAAATGGCTGTGAGGAGGATGCAAGATGCAGAGGACCGACTCCATCAGAATGAGGATCATGCAAGGCGCGCATTGCCCACCTTGCACGACGAGCTGAGCGAACTCAGGAAAACGCTCAAAGCACAAGAAGATCTTCAAGCGAGGACACGCAGCGAATTGGAGGCAGCACGGAACTCCAACTACCATGGCGGAGTGACACGGCCTTCGAGCGAGCATGCCCATGTCTTCGAGGACTACTGAGTCTGGCTGGGAGCACGTAGGAAAGGAAGTAGTGCCTGCATTTTCCGTAGGAGGTGAGGTGCGATCCCCTGAAATACGGTCCCCAAGTCAAATTAGTCCAGTCGCCAAAGAGAAGTTCGCATTCTCAGAATCGGACAAGGACAAGAACCTTGCGATGGATGGCGTTCCATTTACCGGTGGAAACTTCTTCACTGGCAACATCAAAGGTGAGGCAAATAAATCCTACGCAACGCCAATCGTGGCGGATGCAATGCCCGAGCGCCACGTGCCAGGCATTAGCAGTCCAGCACATGCGCGTTCCACGCCCAGTGCAGCCACTCTGTTTGGCATACCAAGCGGATTTCATGGACAAAGTGATGCGGCAGCCGTACGTGACCGACAGCTACGTGAACTCCTGGAGGATCGCGGGATGTTGGGATCGAAGTCCACAGCATCCGCCAGCTCTTCAAGACCTGTTGGTATCGACGGCATTATCGCATCTATGAGGGGCAACGACCCCAATGGTGCCCCAAAGGCTACCCCTGTCACCTACGATGCTTCCATCCATGAGGCAAGGAGACGTCAGATCGAGAAAGAGGTCGCGGAACAGTACGAAGAGAAGATTGCTGATCTACGAAGCGAAGTACTCAAGGCCCAGAAAGCCGAACAACGTCTCAGAGCTGATCGTGATGAGTGGAGATTATTCGCTGAAACGATGCAGGAAGACAATGGAGACGATGACGGTGATGAAGCTGGCGATGAGAACGAAGATGGAGAGCGAGACGAAGGTGCCGGCACAGGGTATGACCCTCCAGATCCGCCTGATGATGACGATGATGATAAGAAGAAGAACAGTGGAGGCAAACCTGAACCGGATCCTGACCCTCATGCGCGTGATCCTGACGGAGACGCAGATCCTGAGGTCACGGAGGTGAGAATTTCCAGGAGAGAGGCCGATAAAGTGACAGTCCCTCCATGGCCTGTTCTCACTCACCTGAACAACTGGCGGTCAGTATGCACGGCGAATGTTCTAGGGGCGTCAGCCGACCCAAATCATGAGGACTGGATGTTGTGGCTGGCACCAGCGTTCAATCCATTCCCTGATGTCGAAGCACTGAACGATTCAGGACACAAGAAGTTCAAGAGCATAGACGTCAAATTGGGAGTCGCCATGGTCGCAATGCTACGCGCTGGTGGCGACAAATCTGCTGATCTGTACCTGGAGGTGAACCGGAAGGCCAACGATTACATCAGCAGGCCCGAAGGGAAGATCATCAAAGGACGACAAATCATTGCGATGATGTATGAAAGTTTTCGAACGCATGACCGTCTCGACATGATCATCACTCTCGAGTACTTGGTGAAGCTCCAGTACCAAGGCGACAACAAACTTCATACGTTCAAGCAGACATGGTTGGAAGTTCTTGGACGGATGAGACCAGAGGACATACCATCCAAGACAGCTCTCCGTGATTGCTTGCACAGCAAGATCAAGGATTCGCCCGCAATGAAGATGGATTTGGGCATGCATTATGACCATTTGCCCTACAACCACGAAGACCGATCGTATGACAATCTGATGAAGATCATTGATCGCACCATCATGCGGAGACGAGAACAATCAAATCTCACTCAGACCCAAATTGGTTTGCGCCAGATGCTTGAGGGCAAGGATTTGCTCGCTGCACCGGCCAAGGTACCTGAGAAACCAACGCCTAATGCAGCTCCATCCGCAAAGGTCAAGGCGTCGCCTACCAAGCCGGATAAAGCAACACCTGTGCTACCTCAGAGCAAGGCGAAGAGTCATGCGAAGACCAAGCCAAAGCCCAAGAAGAAGACGAGGAGTGAGTCGGCGGACAACAGAGGCGACAAGAGCAAGAAGCAAATCCGCTGCAAGTTCCATTTCACAGATGCAGGGTGTCGAAATGGTGACAAGTGCCCATTCAGTCACTCGAAGAAGACTCCAGAGCGACCCTTTACGCCGAGGACGAGAACTCCAAGTCCATCTGGAGGAGGAGGAAATAGGATATGCTACTCTTTCAAGAACACAGGCTCGTGCTCAAGAGAGAATTGTCCTTTCAAGCATGAGGCCGCAGCTACCCCAGCACCGGAGCCAAAGGCGAAAGCCAAAGCCAAATCCGAAGCGAAGGCAGCTCCAGCGAAACCGAATGCTAAGGCCAAGGCACTCCCTGCGGCACCCGCCATTAGATTGTGCCGAAGGTGGAATCCATCAGCCCCGGCTATATGGAAGCGATCTTCAAGACAAGATGAGGAAGAGTCAGATTGTCCATCCGCTGACAGCGACGCTGACTCGGATTGTTCAACCGACGACGAATCTTCGGGACCGACTACGTCGACCCGAAAAGAGATCAAACGCAACGTGACATTCGCTGACGACGTGAAGTTCACTTCTTCGTGTCCTAGAAAGTCGAAGAAGGACAAAGAACGGAAGGTGAAGTACGTCGACATGGAAGCAATTGTCAACGATGAGGATCGCGCCGTGACTTTGGAATTCGCCAAGCACAAAGCGAGATTGAGGGCACAGATCATGAGAGACATGGTTGACGACGATGATGATCAATGCGGAGATCGAGTTTCATTCGTACGGATCCCAGGAACGTCTCGGGTGGAAGAGGTTTCCTTCTACGACGGTGAGGATTCCATCGTTGAGCGTGAACTCGATGCTGCGCACAGCAAGCGGATCATCAATCAAGGCGTGTTCAAATGCATGGTTCAACCAGTCATCCTCAAGAAGAAGATCAAGTTTCTCATGGACACTGGATGTGGCCATGACCTCATATCTCAGAAGAAGATCGAGAAGCACAGTCTCGAGACACTCGTGACTCCAGAGCCCATATCATTTCAGACAGCAAATGGAATCACCGATACCGATCTTGTGTCGAACTTCCAGACTGAGTCGTTCGAGGAACCGATCAACGCTTATGTG
Source organism: Symbiodinium sp. CCMP2592 (assembly GCA_905221615.1). Taxonomy (NCBI): domain Eukaryota; class Dinophyceae; order Suessiales; family Symbiodiniaceae; genus Symbiodinium; species Symbiodinium sp. CCMP2592. Next base: position 14,073 of record CAJNDT010000958.1, on the reverse strand, counting down.
TTGGATGACACACCGTCGGTGCTTTCCATAGGTAAGAGATGCATGAACTTCAGTTACGGGTTTGTGTGGCCACCCGGAAGGGAACCATTCATGATCAACCCGCAGGGCAAGAGAATATCTCTGTTCGTGAACGGTGACATTCCGTACATTCGTGCCGGGAGCTCCAAGTCACTGGTTCATGATGATCCGGAGGCCAAAGCAATCACCGAAATCTTCAAGGGTGTGCTAACCGCGGGTGATGTTGACGTCAATGTCGCAGCTGCCGCCGAAGCTGCACCGAGCGAAGTTGAAGCAGAAGAAGAAGGTGACGCTCATGAACGACCTCCTGACCCTGAACCCCATGAATCTCCTATAGAAGAAGTACCAGAGTCCGAGGCAGGACGACCGCCGGACGATGAAGGAGCAGGAGTGGGTGAAGTTCTACTGGACGGTGACGATGAGGTGATCATTGATGTGGAAGGCGACGGTGCGCCGAGCCGCAAGGCCAGAGTCGGAACACTGAAAGCCGAAGCAAAGACGTTGGCACATCTGTGCACTCATCGCTACCGCAATCCATATTGCGAATCGTGCATACGCGCGAAGATGAAGCACTTGCGGACACAACGAGGTGCATTTCAACGTGTGATCAAACACTGGGGGGATCTCGTAACGTTCGACTTCCTCGATATGCGCAAAGCCGCCGAAGCAGGCATCGGACTCGATGACGGAGCACGTGAAGTTCTAGTCATCAGAGACATCGCCACCAAAATGATCGCAGCGATTCCCACGGCCTCAAGGAATACTGACGAGGTTGTCATGGCCATCAGACGCTTAATGGGGAGACGCAAGATTCATATGGCGTACAGTGATGAAGCACCAGAGTTCGATTCAGCCATGGCGCAGTTGAAGATCGTGATAGATCATTCCCTTCCAGGGAAACCCAGTAACAATTCACTCGCTGAACGATCAAATCAAGAAGTGATCAACACGGTCGCCGCATCCATGCTACACGCCGGATTACCCGCCCAATACTGGTCCTTTGCGCTGAATTGCGTGATGCAGAACCTAAACATTGAAGATGTGGAGGGCGATGGTGATTCAGCATGGAAACGAATGACTGGAAAGGACTTCGAGGGAAAAGCCATACCATTTGGGGCCAAAGTCTTCTTCAAGCCGACGGATACAAGGCCGAAGACATATGGCAACAAGTTCGATCCAAAGGGGATCCCAGGCATTTTCGCCGGATACATCATCACTGCTGGTCAAGGATGGTCCAAGAAGTATCGCGTATGGGATATGAAGGAGTTTGCCAATGCGAACTTGTCGATGGACGCATCTGTTCCCAGGAAGTTGATGAGACCGTACGAGACAGAGGTTATCTACTTCCCAGAGGAGATAACATTTCCCCTGAAAGCTGAGTACGAAAGGATGAACTCAACCATTGAGGGACTCAGGGACAATGTTGACCTCGCTGGCAAGGAGATAAAAGACGTCGATGACGGGGATGACGGTCCGCCTGGAGGAAATGGTGGCAACGGGGATGATGATGATCAAGACGGTCTACTTCCTCCACCGGATCCCGGAGAAGACCCTGATTTGCAGGACATAGATCCGTCTGACATTGAGACGGAGCCGTCTGGTGAAGTCTTCAAGTCAGCAGAACATGAAGCCATTGATGCCATAGGAGACAAAAGACTCGACGAACTAGACGAAGAGCTAGGTCTACGTGCAGCACCGCCTCCTTCTGAACCAAAGGTTACTGGGGAAGATCGGCGATCGCTCCGCGAAGTCGGTCCAACCGGTAGACTCATCCCTGAAGGAGACATCGAAGAACCTGGAGAGATCATCAAGATCTTGAAAGAAAAGAAGTTGGCTCCTGAGGAGATCGAGCATTGGAGTACAGGAAAGAAAGGGGACGGCATTGTATATCTCACTGATGATGGTGAAGCCTGCAAGATCGATAAAAGGGGAGTCCCATACAAGATCCGAAGCGACGGTCGACGAACTCTTCCTACACGGCGACCTATCCATTCCTATTCTCCGGAAGCATGGAAGAAAATGAGTGAAGCAGAGAAGAAGGCAGCGTACAAGAAAGAAAAGCGAGACAAAGCTCGAGTTGCCAAGAAGGACCGGAAGAAAGCCGCGATAGGAAAGAAGATAGTCACCAAGGTTTTGGACAACATGATCTTTCCCAAGATTGTTCCATGTGAAGAAATTGATCTGCAACTTAACGTGTCCATTGACGACGACGATGGGTGGTCCTGGGCACAGTCCTATGTGGATCAATACACACAAGAACAATTCTTGGCAGATGTCGTGCCGGCCGTTCCGGCACATATGGTCATGGATGATAACTGGATTCCATCTATGCCGTGTACGACTTCTCACAGAAACGTACATCGGGAAAAGAATCACGCAGGAGGATCATGCTTCAATGCCATGGTCACTCGACCCGTCACACGCAAAGAGATGGTCAATAACCCCAAGGCCATGGAAGCTTTCATGAAAGAGTGGAAGGGATTGTGGGACCAAGAGGTGTTTGATTTCTCAACTACGCGTGAATATGACGATGTCGTTGCCGAGGCAAAGAAGAAAGGTGAGAAAGTACATATGGCGCGAGTACATGGACTGATATATGAGAAGAACTATCAGCTCAAAGAGGACGATCCTGCCAGGAAGTTCAAAGGGCGAGGCGTACTACTCGGTGATCAGGTCAAAGATCAAAATATGGAAGCCGCGTTGTTTCAGGATTTGGGGAATTCCCCGGCCACGTTTGATGCCTCACGGTGGGCAGATTACTATGGATGTCTCCCTGGCAACGATGTTCAGATGGCGGATGCTATCCAAGCCTACATTCAGGCGAGGTTATCGGGCACTCCATGTTGGGTTGAACTGCCTGATGAAGCCTGGCATCCATCTGCGAAACGGCATAAATTCCGTAGACCTGTATGTCGCTTGATCAAAGCTCTATATGGACATCCTGATGCAGGAACCATGTGGGAACAACATTGCCATACCGCGGTACAGAAAGTAGGATTCAAGCCGATTGGCGACGAATGGCCATCATTGTATTTCCACCCGCAAATGAAGCTCTTACTTGTCATCTACGTGGATGATCTCAAGATGGCAGGGCCCAAAGAGAATCTGCCTAAGGGTTGGGACATGCTGCGCCAAGAACTTCGATTAGAAGAAGAAACGCCACTAGGTTTGTATCTAGGTTGTCGCATCTCCAAGGGCGAGGCAACGTTGCATGACAAAACGAAGGTGCAGACCGTTACCTACGACATGGAGACGTACCTGGACATGACAGTCAAGAAGTACTGCGACGTGACTGGGTTCGATCCGACAAAATTCAAGACGGTACCATCGCCGAGTCCGGCTGAGGAGACTAAGAATCACCCAGCTCGAGCTCCGGCACAGTCAGGTAAAAGCCATCGATGCACGTGGTGTGGACACACCATGCCTGTTGATAAGGATGGTCGGCTTGTTCCGCCTCCACCTATTCCCAAGGCGCCAGAGGAAGAGGAAGTCAACGAGGCTAATCGCGGTGCACTTGCCCCGCAGGCAGCGAGCATTCTCATGAAATTGCTTTATGCCGCGCGCATTTGCCGCTTTGATCTTCTGCGCAGTATCAACAATCTCGCACGCAAGATCACGAAATGGACCAAGAAGGAGGATGCTCTTCTTCATCATCTCATGGCCTATGTGCACCAGTCCAAACATCACATGATGATTGGATGGGTCGGGAACTCCTTGGAGGACTCGTCCATCGGACTGTTTGCGGATGCGGACTATGCAGGTTGTGGAGAAAGTTTGAAATCTACCTCCGGTGCTCACTTGCACATTCAAGGTTCTCACACAAGATTTCCCTTGGCGGGACTTAGCAAAAGGCAGGGGTGCTTGAGTCACTCCACACCTGAGGCCGAGATTGTCGCGGCCGACTTTGCCATGTCACGTCTTGGATTGCCTGCTATCACGTTGTGGCAGCAGCTTGGAGGTCAAGACCCCAACTTCGTCTTCTATGACGACAACCAGACCATGATCGGGGTGATTCGCACGGGCAAGAATCCGACAATGCGTCATTTGGAGCGTACCCACGGCATCTGCATTGGCTGGATGCACTCTATCTTTCAAGAAGGTTACGTTTCTCTTGCTTATGAGGCCACTGCCAAGATGTCGGCGGACATTCACACCAAATCGTTCAAGGATTCCGTCTCCTGGACACATGCGTGTCAACTCATCAACATTTTTCCGCCGGCCCCCATCGGCTCCCAAGAGATTATGGATCTGATGCGCCCTACTCATACCCAGAGCACGGATGAGAAGGGTCAACAGCACTACTCGTTCAAGAGCGAAGTGCCCTGTTTTCCTTACACGCAGACGCCGATCCTCCCTCAGGTGTTGTATCGCGCTGGCTTGTCGAGTAAGGAAGGCTTGCAAGAACATGACAGTGTGGACCCCATCCTGGTTGTCAAGTTCCCGCGCATGCTGCGGGGGCCGCCTTCCGCGTTGCCGCCTGGTCGCTACCTTCGGTCGACCTGGATTCTTCGTGAAGGGCAGTGGCACCAAATGGAGGACCGTGCTGCTATCCTTGATCCACCGGGCAAGTTTGACCGCTATGTGGAGCGCGCTGTGTTTCAGTACCATCCTGTGCGGGGACATTTGCGACCGGCCGCTATTTCGGAGGTCCTTGCGCCGCCGTTTCTGCCTCCTCCTGCCCCGCCGTTGGGCCAGTCTTATGTGCGCGCCCTGCCCGCCAAATGGCGTGCGGTGGTTGTCACACTGGCGCGTGCCATCCATGGGGGGTACCAGGGCTTTACATTACCTCTTTGTTTCAACGGCCAGTCCAAAAGTCAAGCCTCCCAATTCGGCTATGACCAATGGTCGTCAGTGTACGAGGATGTATGGCATGATGCGGCCGAACAGAAAAGGGAATATCAAGGGTATGATGGAGCAATTGTGCCTCACGTGGTTGATTTCGCCGAAAACAAACCCAAGGAGGGCCTGGTGATCCAATTCCTCGACCACGATGGAGGGTTGGTCCATACTTACAAAAATCCTTACAGCCGTTGGAAATACCGTATCACTATCAAAGATGCTCCAAAGGCAGTGACGGTGTGGACATTGGTAGGAGTCGATGAGGAGAACTGGTGGAATGAGTATGCTCCTGGCAAGGACTGCATTGCGCAGCATGCTCCCGATTCTCACTACGACCCTGGGATGCAAGTGAATGTTCTGAGTATGGGGCGAGAAGTCGACGACGCCATGTGTGCCTACCTCTTCGATGTGGTGGAAGCAAGGAAAAACAACCCTAACTCCGTGATCTTCATCGGTGCAGGGGTGTTAGGCAAGAATTCGTGGCTGAGTCGGAAAATCGCCAACAACCCTGAAAGGGCCAAATTGCGGACGGACTACCCATGGGGGGAGGTCGTCCAAAGAATTGCGCGCAGAGCGGCATCGTGGGGAAACCAAGTCATCATTGAGGTGCCTCCTCGCGTACAAGTTCAAGAAACCAAGCAGTACAAGGGACTTCAGGAAGACGCCGTGTGGAAGAGCATCAAGATCCAAGGATGTACTCACGGGCAACGTTATATCTTTCGAGATCCTGTATCTCCCGGAACCGCCGTTGAGCTCGGCTACTGCAAGGATGAATGGGAGTACTTTGCCGCAAACGTCGCGTTGCATCCTAAGTCGTCTGACATGTGCTCAGCCAAACATGTGCACATGACTGATGCGGACGCTAAGGATCGATCTGATAATTGCGAGTTAACCAGCCAAATTTCCAGGAGATTGCTTAAGACCTTGAAATTTCAGGCAACGGGCGACGGGAAATTGGTTGCAATGCCGTCGAAGGCTGAAGGACGAAAGCCTGACCGCATAATTGTTGACCTTTGTGGCATGGGCAATGGCTACGCCGTGTCCAAGTCCACTAAGGGATGCGCTCGCATTACATGTAAAGAGCTGATTGGCTCCAATGCCGACGAGGATAGCCTTGTCGGTGCAATGAAGAAGTCGTGCCGGAATGACCTGCGCACACCTGTGCTGTTTGTGGCATCGCTTTTGCGATCAGGTGCCAGTCCTGGAGGTAGCGAAGGGACTTGCGTGGGGGGTGAGAAACGTTCCGGTGGGAAGTACAAGGTTTTCAGAAGTGTCTTGAAATCTCTCAAACGCCTGCTGAAGAAGTGTGCGGAATTTTCCGACGTCTATTTTTCGCTTGACATGCCTTCTTCATGTTCATGTTGGTCTTGGCCAGAGTTGCATGCTCTTGTTTCAAGTGGCAAGGTGACGAAGGTTAAGGTTGATGATCATGTTGGTGCTGGTGGCGATGGTGGTGGACGCAGGATCATGTTCTCTAACATGCCTGAGGCGGATCGTTTGATGGTGAAATTATCTGGTTGCTTGGACCATGAAACGGGGAACAGCTTGTCGCAGTGCATTGAGTGTCATGGCGGTCAATTGCGAAGAATGTTCGCAGCCTTGTTCGAGCTCATGCTAGTCTCAGTCGTGACGCACATGAATCTGAGGACATTGCATGGCAGCAACGTCAGTGTGTAGACGCTGATGGAGGGGCTATTAGACAGCCCCGACTAAGGAACAACTAAGGTCTGACCTGACAGATCGGGGAAGGGTGTCTCTTACAGAGTACCTGGAACCGTGAAGTCGTATAGGGGTAGGTACTTCTCTCCCACGGAGGAAGGACCGGGTCCCGAGCCATGGAAGAAAGCTACAATGCCTATGAACTGTCCTTCGAAGGAGTGGCCCATGAAGAAGTTTTCCCACCTGGTGGAATGATGCGGACGTTCATGAAGTTCCACACGTTTCTGCAGATGTACTCTGAGGATTCGTCGCAGAGCGTACCGCTCCCGCCAAAGATTACGAAAGACAAAGTGGTCGACAATGATCTCATCCGCACGTGGGCAGCATTCAAAGCACCACCGCTGGTCTTGCTATTCACTTGCGCAAATCTGTCGTCAGGAGGGGACCTTTCCATTCGAGTTCGAGAGATCCTCAAGGCTTGCTTATTTGCCGCCCCGGAGGAGTACATGAAGATCCTCGCCATGGTCATCAAATTTGGTGGAGGCCTCAAGCACGTTGTTGCTGATTACGGAGGGAAGTTCCATGCCATCACAAGGTTTATGGTGGATGAGGAAGTGATCCGTGATGATGCAAAGCTGGCTGTGGTTGAACTGGAACAAGAAAGGCAACAAGTTCGGTTCGATTTGAACACCGCGACCAGGAACATTGTCAATGCGGATGTTTACTACAATCTCGCCGTCCTCATCAACTCCGTGGAGACGCCTTACCAGGCCGTGACAGATACAAGAATTCAGCAGTGGTATACGGTGAACCAGGACTACTACCACAAGTTGCCTATGTCAGGCAGAGCACCCGACCAATCCGACTTGTTGGGAGAGCCTACGTTACGTAGGGTGTGCAAGCTGATGTACATGTTCGCAAAGCATACTGGATATGGGCTTCGAACCTACAACCAAGAATGTGCAGCGAGCAGCGACGGCGCTGCGCCGATCAATGTCCACCAGCTGGCTTTGATGATGCGCACAATGCCTCAGGGCATGGGACATCCGCTCGCCTTTGCGATGAATTCGCTCCAGGCATTCAGCATATGTCTCTACGTGCTTCATTCCTATGTATCGTGGGTAGATCCACACAGTGGGCTCCCGCACTACCGATGGACCACCGAGGTGCTCCCCGATTCCGACTATACCACGTATGCCTTCCTCAAGCACCATGTGGAGGCAGTATGTGCAGCTCAAGACAAGAACGGATTCCAGTTGCCGGAGACGTTCCGTGGCTACGCCTGGAACCAATGCGGAGTCGAATCTGGATACGTGGCTGACTGCGCCACCAAACGTGACACCTTGGGCATATGGGAAGCTGAATTCCAACAGATGAGAGCACCGAGTCCGCTGATGCAAGATGATGGCCTATTTCCGCCCAATCTTCAACGGCATCCTAACTGGGTCTACGCGTCGGGGAGAGTTGCGATGCCTACGGCAAGCAATCTCGAACCGGAAGGAATCGTGCACCCTGAGCATGGAAGGACGCCGGAGCAAGCGCGGGACTCTGCCGCAGAGCCTCGAGCCACTCCAAGCCACGGACCAAAGAGGGCAAGGACGGACGAGGCAACGGCATCGGCATCGTCATCTTCTGCAGCACCTCCTCCACAACAACAGCCTCCACAACCGGAAGAGGAACCAACGCAACCGGCATGGGAGGAAGCTCCAATCCCTGCTGGCGCTCAGGAAAGCTGGTATCATTATGTCAACATCATTGAGAAGGGCTGTCGCTCTGCTTTGCTGGCGACTATCCGTGATCGCGACGAGTACCCAGCTACCATTGACGAGACGCCAAAGTTTGTGGCCAACCACGACGTGGGGACCACGCCTATTCAGCATTACGTCAGAAGACTGGTGACCTATTTGGCAAGGATTCGTTCCGTTTCCCAAAGTGATGACAAAGGTCTCAACCTGAAGGTCTACGTGAAGCTGAACACAAAGGCGTGGCTTCGGATGTACTCACGACTATACCACGCGCTGGAGTTGGTGTCATGCGTGCATCTTCCTTCTCCTCCAATGCTTACCTCGGCAGTGATGATCGAGGCAGATCGCGACCTTGTCGAGAGTGATTCCGTTCCGGAAGAGGCAAGAGTCAACACCATGAACACGCTGAATGGATTTCGCAACAGTTTGGGTATGGGTGGCAAACCCGATGCTGTGACTATGCGCTCTCAGTGCACAATCCTCGTTCAGGACTTTGACATCATCGCAAGAACCAGAGGATCAACGCACACGCTGAGAGAAAACCTCAGCATGCATGGGTGGAGCGAGACTCACATTGTGAGCCCGTCGATCACCACAGGTGCAAATTACAATTTCCAAGTTACGAAAGGGTCATTGGAATCGGTGAATGCCATATTGGACGGCTTATCCGAAGAGCAAATCGCAACCGTCACGTTGCACTACCATCTGTCTCTCCAAGCAATCCTCATCGAGAATATGTCCTTTCCGATGAGTGACGTCGGTGACGGAGCGGCAATCCGTGTCAGATTGCAGCAACAGCTCAAGGAAACGTACGTTGACCCTATCATCGCAGCAGGGAAGCGTACCACGCGCCCTCCAATTGTCAACATCAACCACGACCTACGGTTCGTTGGAGCAGCTAGCAACTACCTTCTCCACAAGGCTTCTATGTTCAACGGTTTCCACGCGCTGGGAATGTACATTGAACTGGAGTTGCGGGCCCGAGCATGCGTGGTGATTCATGGATCTTCGTTTTGGTCGAGAATGTACAGCCAGATGAAACATTCATCGTCAAGCGTGCATTCGCTGTCAGCCGAGAAGCTGCCAGCACCGGACTCTCGGGTCAGGTTCAAATTGGGCTACGCTATCTATGAGAAGCAACTGTTCAGCGAGAAGATGGTATCAGCGCGCTTCGTTGAGGCATCGAGAATCCGCTCATGGGACGAAAGTGTCCGCATCGACACAGTTGCTCACCCGTCGCTCGTCGAGATCTGGGAGGACAAGAGTGAAGTCACCACGTCCACGAAGATTTCGCAGACATGGTTCACGGGAGAACAGCAGCAACAAATCAGGTCCGGTGCCCAGGGCGATACAGTTGCTGAGTCGTCCACGGTCACTTGGCAGGACTTTGACATCGCCATGACTGTTCCCGAAGCTTACTATGACAACAGGCACTACTGGTTCAGGATCGACACCTACGCGACCGCAAACACTGGCTACGTCAAAGGGAGAGCGTTCTATTGCCCAGGCTGTGACGCTATGAAATTGGCTGAGTGCTACGCACAAGCCTTCTTCAAGCCAACGGGAAACGGGTACCCTGGACACTGCATTGGATGCGCACACACTTCAGCTTTGAAGGTGCAGCATCTCATCAACTCCTTCAACGACTTAGTCGCGTCCCAGAAGTACACCTTGGCGTGCGCAAAGCACCTCTATGACCTGAGGCTTCAATTTGTGGACCCTCGTCAGGACATCAAGGAGTTCCTCAAAGCATGTGCGGAAGTGACCTACGAAGACATTGGCAAAACGGTTTCTCACTACGGTGGTCTCCGGATTACAGCCAGTCAGGCCATCGAGTACGCGGCATGGGGGAAAGCCAAACAGTTGGCATGGGACAGAGGATGCGATTCCGAAGGGAAGACCTGCTACATCTGCTACTACGATGCCGGGAACTGCGCTTATGCTGGTTTCATGAGAATGCTTTTGACTCCGGAAGAGCGCCAAGAATGCTACAGAGGGTCAGCTTTGCCTAAGGAGGAACTCTTGGGCGACACATTGGAGCTGGCACTCGGGCTTCTTACAATAGCGATGAGGTATCCAAATCATTTTCCAAATTGGGGTGGTCTTGAAGGGGCAAATGCGTGCGTGAGAGGGATCGAAAGATCATTCTTCCGCTATGCGTCGGCCGAGGCTATCGAGCTCATCACGGTTGACTCCCCACGCAAGAGGACACCACCCAAGAAGAATGAACAAGTCGCTGAGATCGTCAACAACTTGTCCGCTGACCTCGTGATTGATTTCACTGTGATCGTCAATGGTGATGTCTACCCCGTAGAAATTGCAAGGAACGACGAGACACAGGCCGCTGACAACGTCACGGGCGATCCAGGTGTTTCAGTTGCACCACCAATACCGACACAGGACGTTGATGTGGATGCGCAACCGGAAGAAGAACAGGGTGCTGAAGAGCCCGATCCCAGGCAGAGAGTTCGTGAGGTGCTCGTCACACAGCTTCAGGACTATGTGGGAATACTTGCTCAGGGCGAAATGTCGGTCGGGAGCAATAACTTCATGTTCTGCATTGCTTGTGGCAGTGAATCACATCATCTGTCCGATTGCACCGAAAATGCTGCAACCCGAGATCTGATACTTCGAAGCATTCAGGTCATCAGGGACAGCCTTCTTCGTTATCCACGTCGACCACCTACGCAACAAGCTGAGCCAATGGACGTTGATACCACAGACCATGTGAGTGTTGCTTCCTCGGACCGACGACCCCAAGGCCAAAGCCCGACCGCGACGCGGAGGCGAAGCCGTTCGGGGTGATGTGGTCTTGATTCGTTACGAGAACAAGCACAACCTATGCACGGAAGTGGAGAACCGTCGAGGCTTACATGACGCTTGTGGTGTACCGCTGAGGGAAATGGGACCCGAGAACAGTCAGCGGGTGGTGGATCTCATTGAGCAGCTTTCGGACCATCGTGACCGACGCCTGCCTCAACGAGGAGATCGTCCAAGCTTTGAGTATGATGAGAATACTCAGGAATGGGCAAACCCAGGCTACGAATCCATCGGCGGCGGGAGGCCAATCCGATGCGGAATTCTTGACCTGATCCCGACCAAGGGTGCAAGCTTCATCAACAACCGATGGGACATCGTGAATGAAGTTGTCCTTCGCAACATCACCCATCATCGAAGAAGGAACGCAGAATGGGCGCTATCCTGCATTCAATCTGACTTACGCCACAGAATTGCCAGGCGCCCAGGTTCGGAATGGCTTGACAACCGGTGCCAAGTGGCATTCAGCAGCGTTATTCGATGTGATGAAGGAGGGTGGGTGCTGATAGAGGACTTGGTGAGGCATGAGCAACTATGGACCCACGAAAGTAGACGCATTACCGAAGCGGTATCAAGGACCGACGAGTACCAAAGGAAGAGAGTGTACAATGAGAGACTGCAGTTACTGTTCCAGGGGAATATGCTTGCAGCCACGAAACGCCACAAGGCCAAAATCCGGCTACAGTTCTTGGGTGTGAGAGTGAAGAACCCCGGCACAGAGACTCTTGGATCTGCGAACTCGAACATGTTGGTGTCGGTTCCAGATCAGATCACAGAGATCCAGAACAACGACCGTTGCCGACACAATCAGAGGTACCTGAATGTTTGCAACGGCTGGGTGAAGCCATGGGCTGTCAGGGCCACAAGTGGTCACTCTACGCACTCCGATCCCCAGAACAATTTGCTTCAGTTGGACAAGGACCGGTTCGCAATATCCCCATCTATGACCCTCTTGACACGTCTCGGGGGCGCGTTCCACGCTACGGCATGCCGCAACTTGGATTCTATCGTTCTGCAGGGCGTCATGCCTGGTTCGGAGGATCCTGACGGGGACTTCGACCAGCGACGTCGATTTCAGGACAACCGAGGTGGCAGACTCCACAGTTATTGGGGGGTGTTCGCGCCGTTCGATGACCGGAACGCAACGACCAAAGCTCGGGTACACGGGCCGCAAGCCAAGCACATGCCACTTGTGGTCCTCCATGTCGCTTCGACAGATCTTGCCCGAGAAGGTGGACGTATCACTGACAGCGGTGTCATCATCGTTGGTCGAACGATATCGTTCCAGTTCGTGAAGGAGGTATGGTTTTGCGTCCCGAATCCTCAGGATACACATTCTTTCGCTCTGGTGGAAAAGATCTATGATGAACGATTGGAGAAAGAGATGGTGTTGGACTACAATGGATCTCCATTGCTTCCTGAATTCGAGAGATATTGAACGCCAAGCAAGATCATGGAATTGCTTTGCGAGATGCCTCCTGGACCCCATGACACAAGCAAGGAGCAGATAATGCGAGACCTTACCACTGTTTTGGAGGCCCACAGGGAGAACACGGTTCGGCATCACTACATGGACAAGGGCATCAAGTTTGTCATCAAGAACTGGCGACCCGAAGATCTACGAAGAGATGAGGATGGCAGGAGAATGAGGGTATGCCCAGCGTGCTACAACATCGTTCCAGCATGCTTTTCTCGATGCACATCCTGCTGGTCACAATTCGTTTCTTGCGGATACTACCAAGGTACTCCACAACGGGATACTCCAACGGAGATCCCAAGTGACTTCATTGCTCAGACGACGGAAGCTGCGGCAGCAGCAGTACCTGAGGCAAGCGTCGAGGAACAGGAAGCCATGGAAGCGGAATCGGTTGCGGAACCCGAAGGAATTCCAGAACCATCCGTCGTTGGTGATGACGATCCAGAACAGGAACCTGATGAAGAAATGGACACGGAACCAGGAGAGGACTTTGACGACCAAGTACCAGATGCGGTGGCACAGGAACGACGTCCCGTCTTTGAACATCGACCCTGAACTGCAGATCGCCCGCACCGCCATGCAGCCGCCCTACTACCACGGCAAACGGAACGCCCATTGCATCGACGCCAACATGGCCGCTCTTTCGTACATGGCATTCGTTGTATGCAGAACCATCTACAAAGCTTGGTCAGGATTCGCGAAATGGGCGACTATGCCGTTGTTTCAGATGAGAGAGAATTTCGCACATGGCCACCGCTATGATGTGCTCGGAAAGTGGGGAACTTTGGCTGGAGTGGATAAAGAAACAGGTGTGAGCAGGGACGTGACTGATGAGGAGATCCTTCGCTTTGCTAAGGAGCCTGAAAACCTCAAGTCGTATGATCCCAACGGGACTTACACTTTGAAGCGCTTCCGGACGAACCAGATGCTTTCGCTATTGACACGGGGAGCCAACATGATGGGAATCGGCAGAGATAACTTCAATCCAACCACGTACTTGAAGAGTAACAAGGATGAAGACGTGAAGGCAATGCACTTTTGTTGCCTCAACGTCCTATGTGAAGTTATCCCGATGGTGACAGGACATCAACAATTTTCGGTACTACGAAACACGCCAACTGGACCAGTGGACTTTCTGTACATCGACCCGGTCGGCATCCTCTTGACTCATGCAGATTTTTCCGTCCAGACCGTTGGATTGCTGGTGGACCACAACGTGCAAATGCCAGCGCACTTCATGGACAGATTGGTCAAGTCTAGAGTTGAAAGACAGCAAAATCCGAATACTCGACGTCCTGAAGCATTACATCACATTTCGGCCGAAGAGTATCTCCCTCCGGGTGGTACTTCCATCATGGACACGCCCGTCACTACGGAGGAACGTGCGAGCGCTTCCTCGGCAAAGGGACCTTCAAAAGGGCGTGAGAGAACCGGAGATGATCAACATGGAGGCTGGAACGCCAACTCTTACCATGACTACATCGCCGGCAAAGGCCGAAACAAAGGCAAGGACAAAGG